>JBCEWB010538328.1:5353-17431 GCA_039654565.1 Peronia peronii | reverse complement strand
TGTCTTTATGTTGTGTAAGATTATTTAATGGTAGATTACATTGTCTTTATGTTGTGTAAGATTATTTAATGGTAGACGACATTGTCTTTATGTTGTGTAAGATTATTTAATAGTAGAATGCCTTGTCTTTATGTTGTGTAAGATTATTTAATGGTAGATTGCACTGTCTTTATGTTGTGTAAGATTATTTAATGGTAGATTACATTGTCTTTATGTTGTGTAAGATTATTTAATGGTAGACTACATTGTCTTTATGTTGTGTAAGATTATTTAATAGTAGAATGCCTTGTCTTTATGTTGTGTAAGATTATTTAATGGAAGATTGCCTTGTCTTTATGTTGTGTAAGATTATTTAATGGTAGATTACCATGTCTTTATGTTGTGTAAGATTATTTAATAGTAGATTGCATTGTCTTTATGTAGTGTAAGATTATTTAATGATAAATTGCATTGTCTTTATGTAGTGTAAGATTATTTAATGATAGATTGCATTGTCTTTATGTAGTGTAAGATTATTTAATGATAGATTGCATTGTCTTTATGTAGTACTCTGAGGATATCATTATCCTTTTATGAGTATTGTTCATAATTTTTGAGGAAAATAAATTCATTTTCTTGGTTAAAGAAGTCTAAAAGCTACATGGCCCCTATATATTATTTTCAGATATTTATATAATACAAATTCAGGACATATGCAAAAACCAAAGTTAACATTTATTAATTGTATAAAGAAATGTTTGTTGACGAAATTGCAGGCAACTGTATAAAAAAAAAATAAGTTTTGAAAACAGCAGTTCTGCATGAGATAAATTTCAAGATGGCGGAGTTGCAATAGCAACCACCAATTTAGAAATAAAACTTTGGTAAAGATTTTCCCCATAGACGTGCAGAATTGAAAGCTGGAGACCAAACTTGCCTATTCCTTTTGGTTTAAAATATTTGTCCTTATAAGCCTCCCCCTTCCCCCTTTCCATAACGTTTTGACCATAGGTTATGTGACTTCCTTCCACGAAGTATGTATGTGTATGTTTATTACTTTGTTCCTTTCTTTTTCTTCTATGAAAGGAAAGATCATGGCTCGTTGTAGGAAAACAAAAAAAAAAAGGTTGTGTTTTTTTTTTTCCACTTTCTGAACCAGCAGCAGAACAACAGCAGCAAAATCAGCATAAAATAACAGCAAACATAAGAGCAGGAATAACAGCAGCGATGACAGCAGCAGCAAACGACAGAAATAACAGCAAACATTACAGCAGCAATAACAGCAGAAATAACAGCACAAATAAGAGCAGCAATAACAGCAGAAATAACAACAGAAAAACAGCACAAATAACAGCAGAAATACAGCACAAATAAGAGCAGAATCAACAGCAAAAATAACAGCAGCAATAACAGCAGAAATACAGCAGCAAAAAGAGAAGACATAACAGCAGAAATAACAACAGCAATAACAACAGAAATAAGAGCAGAAATAACAGCAAAATACAGCAGAAAAAAGAGCAGAAATAACAGCAGAAATAACAACGGCAATAACAACAGAAATAAGAGCAGAAATAACAGCAGAAATACAGCAGAAATAAGAGCATAAATAACTACAGAAATAACAGCAGAATAATAGCAGAAACAATAGCAGGAATAACAGCAGAAATAACTGCAGAAATAACAGCAGAAAATAATAATAGCAGCAATTAGGGCAGAAATAACAGCACGATTACCGAACCTTAACTACAACCCTAAACCCTAAGCCTAACCCTACACCTAAAGGCTAATCGCTAACTCTACCCCTATCCCTGCCCAAAATTCTAACCCCGGTCTTAGTGGAAGATTTTTATTGACGTCGTATGATGCCTATGGATCCGCCAGGGTTATTATAGCCTTGTAATAGGGCTATAATTGATGGGCACTATCGTGCCTATGCATCAACACCCTACCAACAGCTTACAATCATGAGCTATTACAAATATAACAGATAGTATTCTCCTAACTTACTACATTCGTTTCGATCTTTTTCTGTTCCTCACTTCTCTTTCTTTCTTCTCCCTTTCTTTTTCTTTTCCTCCTTCCACTCACTCACTCACTGTCTCTCTTTTTCTTTGTGTGTATGTGTTGGTTTGTTGTTGTTTTTGTTGTTGTTTTTAAAAAGCCTGAAGAATATGGAATCCTGGTAGAGCAAAGAATCTTTATTAAACTTTCAGGACAGAGTATGTTGAAACAATCTCTTTTAACATAACAAAACAGAAAGAAAATAGCACGCAAACACATTTTTTTTCAATCATTTTGGATATTCTTTACCGTCTGTTTTTTTTTTTTTCCGATGAACAGAAACGATATTCAAAATTACGAATCTTTGTCTACATTTCCAAATAAATGGGTAAAAGATGTGCATAGCATGCTATTTCTAACCATTGAAAATATAATCATATTATGACTACAAGTGCTCGATATACCTTAGTTTGTTCCAACCTTCTGGCAAATTAAAGTTAAAATTCTTTTTCCTGAAACCTTCTCAAGCAACATCTCACTAAGATACAAACTAGTAAATGGAAATCATTTGTAACTACACATCAAGGCTCACTTGATTACATTACAGAGAAATCCTTGCAGCTGTCAGTCACACACTCATAGGAATTTTCTTTAATCCAACTATGAATTCGCAGCTGCTATTTGTGTGGGGTTTTACTCTTGACACATAATTTCATTGCCGCATTTTTCTCTCTTCCAGAAGAATATTTCAACGGGTTAAGGAAAAAACAGGTGCTCACACACATACGCACTTATAACACACACAGAAAACACAAGAATGCTTGAAGTCAGGCGAACAAACTGAACATAGAAACTGACTGAGTGTGAAACTGAACAATAAACTCCTGCTCTATGGCCCACCACAGCCTCCACGGAACTTGACTTCTGTTCTAAACTTGTCCCGGTAGTAAAATAATCATGAAAACAGCAGTTCTGCATTGTGGGATGATTAGTTTATAAAGTGTATTTGTAATACTAATATGAAGAGGAAGAAGAAGATTGAATACAGGAGCAACTTCCTATGATTTCACTTGTCACTTTTCATAATGGTGTCTTCATATTAACAAATATCTCATACAGATTTGACAACAATAATCTGATGAATGAAAACTATACGTACATACATATCATCAAATTTTGTGTCAATAGACTCACATCCTGGTTAATGATGATTATGATGAAAATAATTACTCTTTTGCTACTCCAACTTATGAGAGCTGCCTGCGTCTGAACTAACAGAAAACATCATTTAATTATGCAACATATTACGTGTACCAAACTTGTGTATACTAAAGGTCGACAAACAAAGAGATGCCAAGCTCCTTGTCTTCTATTCGATAACATAATTACAGTTTTCTTCAGAACAAAAGCCTGTACTGATCCCTTTTGATCCCCCCTCTGTCAGTTCAATAGTAGCTTTCTCCATAATATAATATAATACATGTTTCAATATTTATCAAATCTACATCTTTTGCATGATGATTATCACAAATCGTCCTGTATGCTAAGATACAGTTAGCAACAAGTCCCATTTTAGCCATAATTAGACTGCATTCCATTTTTTAATGATTTGGCCTACAGTTTTTCCCCAGCATGGTCACAACAATAGTTTCCAGAAATTTCTTCAGCTGGAACATTTCTAATCATCAAGAACATTCTTTTTTTTTTTTGTAAATTATCGTCAATGCCTATGGGAACAGCATCTTTTGAAACGGATGTCACATTTATAACGTTGGACTCAATAGAGTGGACTTTGCTATAGTTAGTTATATATCTAAAATGCTGTTTTTATCGTAAATCCCTCTACAGCCAGTGAGCACGACTGACTCATACTTTCTTTGTTTTCGTTCCCGAATCAAAGATCTACCTGTTCTTTTCATTTTATGTTTTCAGTGAATATTCCATCGTTCTCCCTGGCATCCAAAACAGGCTCTTGTTCTTTTCTTGGAGAACTGAGAGCTTGTTTCACTCCTTCCTTGTGCTTCCCCTTGAGATGTTTGGACAGGTGTGTTTGAAAGCTCTTGCAGTATTTGCCTAGGCATTTGGGTTTCTGGTGAGAGAGTAATGAATAGTTTTGTCATATCTGATAAAGTCAGGTATTTTTATAAGCTCATTCATCACAACAGTTTGGCACATCATGTGGATCCCTAAGATCCTTGAGAAATATTTGCCAAATTTATGTAACAAAATGGAAGTTAGGTGTAAAAATAATGTGATATGGGTTAAATAGGGCACAAAAAGTCTATTCTGTCTGTACATACACATATGCGTCAACAATGTCATTTAAATTCTACATGTAAATATAACAAATTTTAAAGGGGAAAGAGGGGGGTTGGGGTGGGGGGGGGGGGGTGCGGGTCCTGGGGGTTATTTTTTTGAATGCCTGAACTAAAGATTTTTTACGCTTCTGATTCGGATTCATCATGTCAAAATTAGAGCCTCACTTCCCAGTTGGACACTTACTTTCTGCGGGAAACCCCGTTGAGTTTGTCCCGAAATCTTACGGAACTCTATTTGTTTTGCATCCGGTTGCCATGACAATGCCATCATTGGATTTTGTGTTTTGAAAATTAGCTATTTTCAAAAGCCTAAGGCTTCTCGAGTATTAAATGGAATCTTTAAAATTTTGCACCTAAATAAAAAAAGTAGAGCTCTATAAAAAAAAAGAAAATGCATTTGTTTTTTATTCATATTTGATACATTATTTTAAAATAAATTTTTGAAATATTTGTATACTGACAGATGTAAATTTTTAGAAATTTTCTACCAAATATCCAATTTTCCTTCAAAAACGGATATACAAATTCAGAGAAAGGAAAATGGGATGCATTTTATTAAACCACATGCTATGGAGAATATATATTCAAAATCTGAAGTCAATTAGTTCAGAAATAAAAACGTCTTAGGGAAAAAAATGAAGTAAACATACAAAGTGAGAAAATCTCAATTGAATTTTCATAATCCCTCTATACAGTCTTCTAGTGGTGCCGGTAGGGCCGTTTTGGGGCGTAAAGCACATGTTTCTGGTCCCATCCGTTGTTTTTTCTGGTATTAAAAGAGGTCAAAGTGTCTAAAAATAGCAAAACTTCAATTTTGATATCTTAGCCCCAAAAACGTCATTTTCAAGACCCGCACCCTCCTCCCCCCTCCCCCTCCCCTTAAATGGATACTAGTATTATTTTTTACAACTTTTAAAGGGGATGATATGGTTTTTGCTTAGAAAAAAGCGATTTGGTGTTGTTGTTGTTGTTGTTTTTCTTAAAAGCCCTGCATTTTCTAAATAAAAAGATGGTATTAAAAAGATATGTCCATTCTAACGTATTTGACCAATGGTCATTCAACGGATAGCCCGACCTACTTAACCCTTAACCAGGATTTTGGCTCCATCTGGTTGTTATATGCAGTGGTACATCATCCGTATTTGCTCAGATACAGGCAAAGGATGCATAAAACACTTGTTTATGATCTCTTCTAGCTATCCTTAGCCCCAATACCGGGAATGGACGTTGGATGACCACTCTAAGGTGGACAAAAAAAAAAACCTCACAATAACGTAGGTTATCGGTGCCAGCTTTCACCAGGCGCTCTAAAATGAATTTCTACATCCTATAAATAGTAAAGTTTTCATTTATTTCTGCTGCTTCGGAGCTCAATTGTGGATTATCTGCCATAGAAAAGGTCGAACAGTTTTGGTTCTGGCAGAGAGAGATAGTGAGACCACAGGTTCTCAACAATCCGCAAGTGACTCTATGAGAGCCCTTATATGAAGGTGGGTTAGGGGGGGGGGGGGACAAAATTCTAGAAAAGATATGCCCAGAAAGCCAGGGAAAGACAACAAAAGATGCAAATGTCATGGAGAAAGGGTTAGTATGTGAAAAGGAGCTGTGTTGGAGCTAAAAGCCGATTGCAAAACTCTCCATGTCATTTTTTTCCTTACAAAAAGTTTTAAAGGCGTTTTTCTCAAAACCCAGTATTCTGTCACGATTTTGCTATCTTCTTTTTTTTTTTATTTCTGAACCGATTCAAATCAAATTTGACATACATCATTTTCATAATAAGGCCAAAACAAGAGACAAAACAAAAGAAAACGTAGCCCATTCGGTTTGTAAGTTTTAGAGAAAATAGGTTCTTAGCATGAAAAACGGCGAAATTTGAAATTTCATGATAAATTTCTCGAATTTTTTTTTTTTTGCATACGAAGAGTTCAAGATAGGTAAATTTTTAGATATTTTATCAACCAGATTCACCAGGTTCCATCAAGTTTCGCTGAAATTTGGCGGAAGAGACAGTTTTCAAAGTTTATCGTTATAGAGACGCCAAAATCCAAGATGGCGGCGTTGCCATGGCAACCATTGGAGAAAGCAGATTTTTTTTTTCACAGTTTTCTTCTGACTTAAACATGCCGAATTCGACGGAAAATGTTAAAATAGTCTATCTGTCTCTCCAGGACACCTCCCTCCCTCTCCTCTCACCCCCCCCCCCCCCAACACCCATCACACATACACCTCTTAAGGTGTTACCCAGCCCTGTCCTTTCCTTGAAGCCACTATAGAGTCCGAGGACATCATGATATTACCTTCTTCCTACTTGACCCTGCGTTTTGTCGTGGCTGCTGTGAGTGTTTTTAACCTTGTTCTGCATTTGTAGCCATAATCTGCGACAGTTATTTCATCAACAATTTTATTCAACTCTTGAACATTTTAAAAACGTAAGACATAAATAAATAAATCATATCAATGAAAAGCCATTGAAGGCATTAGTACTTTTTCGTGGTCTATGTGTATTTTCAGCAGCTATGTGTCGTCAAAAAAAGATCTAATTCACTAAAATCACTAAATATAATAAAATAAACACGGTTTGTTATAAACATGTCATACAGTGAACTCAAAAATAACTGTCACAGTTTTAGTAGATTGGTAGTTGCTTGAACACTGTAAATCTGTGCATAAATTTAAAGCCACTTGCCGTGAACCTACTGTCTGTGTATTGTATATTTTACTGCAGGATTTGTTTTCTGTAACTTTACGGCACACTTTTTGCATTTTTTTTTTTGTTTGTGTGTTTTACACCATCATATTCAAAGTATTTTACAGCATATTTTTGACATTTTAGATACCAACGTTTTGCCATATGTTTACATGATTTTTTTGTTTTTTTTTTACAATGTAACAGGATAAGCCGTCAGCTCATTCTATTCCATCTTGGACCAAGTACCAAGCGTTGCAAAAGCTGACACAGACGAGGTCACTTACCCGACAAAATTTCGGAAGCAACCATTTGCCTTTATGGCCATATCAGGAGACTAGAACAGCTGGAGCAGCTTCTCATCTCGGGGATGTAAAGAAAAACGTAGTGAAAAGATTTTGGACAGCATAACATCATGGCGGACAGGCATCATGACATCATCTGAGAGCACGGCCATATTAGTAACAGTAAGGGAGACCGGTGCTTGGGAAGGGAAATGACTGCCAACGCTATGGAGCAAGACACCTGATGATGATGAGGGAGGGTACGAAGGGGGGGGGGGAGGGGGGGAGGAAAGCATTTGAAAATCTGTTTTTGCCACAGACCTAGATTCATGTCAGACACTACTTTTTGCGAAATCAACTATTTTTGCTATTCTAAATGGACTTTGCTGAACTAAGCGATTGACAACAGCTAAGATTGCTTTTCGGTAAGCTGCCCATTGTTCACGGTTGCAGGGTGATCTTCAACTTTTTTTTTTCTGTCAAAATGTCTTTACTGCTGATTAAATTAAACACACTTTGACAAACTGACAATCTGCTCTCTGATATCCATAAAATAACTGAAGCACCGCAATTTTCCACCATTTCTTTTGGCGCGTGACATCATGGTAAACTAAATAATAATAATAACAATAATAATAATAATATAATATAATAATAATAATAATAATGAAACAATGTAAACTTTAATTAAATTAAACTATATCAAGATAAGTTAACTTGAAAAGAAAAAAAAAAAACTGATATTCCGTTCAGATTGCAGATAAAATGACACGAATATTTAGCGAATAGAAATTGTAGAGGAACAGATTTTGAGTGTATATATATTAATATTAACAGGGTCGATATCCTCCACCTGCTTCTGTCGGTTCACTTTCATTACTTTTAACGGGGGATAATCCAAATTATTGGCGTTACACTCGATCTTGCCACTGCCAGCCAATGTACCAGCATAAAAATAACCATATCCACCATGAAGTCCATTCCATTGTCAAAGTTATCATAGTAGAGGAAGGTACAGGCCTGAGGCATTACCATCAGGAAATACACAGCAGACACCCAGAGAAGTGTTTTTTTGTCCTTTACGACACTGGCGTTGGAGACAAGAGCTGGAGTCGGAGCCGAGACGTGGGCCGAGGGCCGGGAGTTGTTGTGGGTGTAAGGCTGAGATTGTGTATCCTGAGGATGGCTGTGCTGGTCATCTGGCTGCTCTGGGGAGTGACTGGGAGGACCATGTATGGAGTGAGGTAACTGTTGATCGTGTCCATTGTTCGGTGGGTAGAGCGACTCGTATGGTGGCGGTGGTTCGGACCAATCTTGCGATTCTTGTGTGTCACACGGTGGTTGTTGTAGATGGGAGTTCCTTCCATCCTGGATTTCAAGTAATGGATGCCGTGACTGTTGCTCATGTGGATGGTGTGGATTCCTGGATGTTGGTGGAGGTCGGGCGGCGGTTATGCCCTGGAGATAGAGTGGCCGTGAAGAAGCTGTTGTGGGAGTATCTGATGTGGAAGTGCGGAAAATAACAATGGCGACAATCAGCGCTATACAGGCAGGAACAATCACCGAGATTATCCATACAGCACAACTGTACGTTTGATAACAGCCAATATCCTGTTCCATGCCGCCCATGGTTTGAGGTAGAATGACAAGCAAACCCAGTATCCAGGGGATGGCACTGACTCCAAAGGACCTGACAATCTGCATGCGAGATATGGTCACAGTTGAGTTTTGCCCTCGCATCCCAGACTCCACTGCCAAAATAGTCAAACCAATGCCATAGACAAAAGGAATAAGTAACATGCAGTAAACATCAGAAGTTAAGTATGTAACACAATCTATTTGCACGAGAGGATCAAAAGCTGTCCTGAGCTCTATTACCAATGAAAAAAGAGCCACCAAGATGTCTCCAATAGCCAGAGAGATAAGCACTAAACACTTTGGTTTGTACAGAAAATATGGTGTGCGAAGCTGTATAAAAATGAGAATGGCGTTGCTTATTGTTATGGTAACGATGAAAATTACTCCCAGGATTCTACCTGTGATTCTCATGATTCTGAAATCGGGCGAAGCCATCGTCGAGAAAATAGATGAGAATCTGCTGGCTGAGTTCAGGTAGCCTGCTGGAAATTGTTTCCCTCACTGAATATCGGTGAAAATCAGTTGAGTATGGCCGCTCAGGGGAAGATCTGTCTTTCGTCAATGATTTGCCTATATCTGTGGCTGTTGTGATAGATTGGATATCATTTTGTGTGTTGTTGAATAAATTCTTGTAAGTCTGCAAATGAAGGACCTGTGAAAATGAGAGTTAAAATTATAAGACAATAACAATGTCAGCAACAAACCATAACACAAATAACAATAGGTTCTAACAACAAGACCACAACAGCAATAACAATGAATTTACAGAAACTACAGAACAGTAATTCTTTGAGAAATTTAACATAAAAATGGATATAATAACACTTTTTTTCTTCATCGTATACCGCCATCATTGAAGACATTGAAGACATCTGTATTCCTTTCATGACCAGCACAACACTGATCGTTGTCTACCTGATGAGCATAGATCTAGGGCCAATCTTTTCAGCGGGTGGGGAATCTTCCTGAATTCAGTATCAAAGAAACAAGAGTGAGTAACTCACTCACTCAAGCCCTTGACTGCGGAGGCAGTCGTAGGGGGAACCTGAGGGCTGCAGACACGGCCACCCTTCTCGATCGTTGTCTGTCAGCGGCTGCCGGCAGCAGTCGGTGTGTTTGGAGTCCGCTCCACTCTTTGATGTTTTCATGCCAGTTCATTCTCTGCCCTCCTCTTTTTCTCCTGCCCTGTAGAGTGCCCTGCATTATTGTTTTCGACAGGCTGCAATGTCGTGTGTTGTGCCCGAACCATAGTAATTTGCGTCTCTTCACAACTGACAGGAGAGATTCCTGAGGTCAGCAAAGCCTTCAATTCTGCTCCATACATAGTCATTGCTTATGTGTTTAATCCAGAAGATCTGGAGGAGCTTCCTCAGATATTTGTTTTCGAAAACTTGAATCTTTTTTACCAGTGCAGCCGTGAGTACCCATGTCTCGCAACCATACAACACGATCGAGACTACCAGGGATTTGTACAGTTCGAGCTTTGTGGATACTGCTCTTCCATATCCTGTTTAATTTGGTCATGGCGGAAGTGGTTGTGCCAGTGCGGGCTTTTATTTCTGCTGTGCAGCTCCCATCTTTAGTTAGGGTTGCTCCCAGTAATTTGAATTTCTCGACATTTTCCAGCAGTGATCCATTCATGTAAATATTGGCATGATCTGTATTCTCACTGTTCACCATGGTCTTGGACTTCTCTGTGCTGACTTCCATTCCATGGGCTCCAGCTCTGTTTACAAGCCTGTCTGTAAGTTCTTGGAGTTCATTTGTGCCTCCCATCAAATCTATATCATCGGCAAAGCGAAGATTGCACACTTGTCTGCCTCCTATGGAGATCGTTGACTTATGATTTTCCAATGCTTCCTGCATTACCCTCTCTAGGAAGAGGTTGAACAGCACGGGAGAGAGGATACAGCCTTGCCTTACACCCACCGTTGTCCTGAAGAACTGTCCGAGCTGGTTGTTGAGTAGCACGGCACTGCTGGACTTCTTGTGTAGGGCCTCTAGAACTTTCACGATATCTTCTTCGATTCCATGACCTCTCAGCACCTGCCATAGTCCATCGTGCCAGACCCTGTCGATATACCTTCTTGAAGTCAATAAAACTGTGGAACAACTTGTGCTGGTAGTGGACGTGTTTTTCAATAAGAATTCTGCAATTGAGTATTTGCTCACCTGCACTTCTTCCCTTCCTGAACTCAGCTTGTTCTTCTGCCAGTATTTCTTCAGCCTTTGACTTCAGTCTGTTAAGGATAATTCTTAGCATGATCTTGCTTGGGTGACTGATGAAACTTATGGTTCCATAGTTTTGGCACTGCTTGAGGTTTCCCTTCTTTGACAGGGGTATTACTAAGGACTGAGTCCATTGTCCCGGCCATCTCTTCTCGTCAAGTATTGTCTGGCCGACAGCTTGCATGACTTTGACGTATTCATCGCCACCATGTCGCAACATTTCTGTTGGAATATTATCTATCCCTGGTGGTTTCCTCTCTTTCAAACTCGGCATTGCGAATCTGACCTCAACTTCCAGTACAGCAGGACATCTGTTCAGCTGGAATGGAAGTGTAACGATGTCCATTATGGAGCTGTGTGGGTGGAGCTGGTGGTTGTATTAAGCCAGTCCAGTATTCTGTCCACCTTTTCAGGACTCCATCGCTGTCTGACAGGAGCTGGCCGTCTTTGTCCTCTATAACTGCCGTCCTTGCTTGGTTAGACTGGGTGAGTTTCTTTAGTGTACTGTAGTTCTGCTTGCTGCTTCCTCTTTCAAGGTCCTTCTCAATTTCCTTGCATTCTTCTTCTAGCCAATTTTCCCCTGTCTCCTTTATCTTCTTTTTCACTTTCCTATGATCCTCCTGATACATCCATCTTGCCCGATCACTTTCATTCTTTTCTCCCTTCAGTTCGCGTCTTTTGTTGCACAGATCGAGGATTTCATCTGTGACCCATGGATTCTTTTTCTTCCTTTCCCTGCCGAGAAGTTCTTCACTGGCGTTCATAAACATTTCATTGGTACCATTGATGAGCGTATCCATGTCCTCTAGTACATACAGTACAGCGAATTTTCCGCCCACCTGCGCTGCAGATACCTCAGCTACCTCTGGGTCTTTCAGTTTCTCCAGGTTGAAGTGGATGCGAGGTGTTTTTTTTTTTTTTTGGGGGGGGGGGGGGGGGGGGG
>JBCEWB010537996.1:1428-18765 GCA_039654565.1 Peronia peronii | reverse complement strand
GTTTTTTTTTTTTTTGATGATTCCACGTGTCAGTCCACGTGTTCATTCTCTTTTGGGTATTTGTGAAGTTGATAAGGAATAAGAGGATGAGTGAGCTAAAGAATGAGAGTTTAAACGAGTTCAAGAATGAAGGAGCTAATACACATTTCGTGAGTGAAAGGATGAGTAAGTGAGTAAATGTGTGAGTAAGTGAGCGAGCGAGCGAGTGAGTGAGTGAGAAAGTGAGTGAGTGAGTAAGTGATTGAGTAAATGGGTGGGTAGGTGTGTGAGATTAAGTGAGTGGGTGAGCGTGAGTGAGTGAGTGAGTGAGTGAGTGAGTGAGTGAGTGAGTGAGTGAGAGAGAGAGTGAGTGAACGAGTATGACTTTTTTTTTATCATCTTCACAGGATTTCCAGTCCTGCTTTGGACATCTTTCCCCAACTCGTAAAATTAAGTTTTGAGTGCAGAATCAAATGCCGCCCTCCCTTTCCCTTGATGACTTGTCTGGTAAAAAAATATGCCACTATCTGGAAAAGTAACAACAATCGGGCTGCATGATGAGACTGTCAGACATACTTTGCATTATCATCTCTTTGAGATACACTTTCTACTATTTTTTTTAAATTCGACATAAATAGTAGAAACACATCTCTTGAGTCGTTGATATCTTCTAGCTCGGAGAGAATAGATAAGATCCGCACTTTCTTAAGTGGAGAAAAAAAATGACATAAACATACATATGAATATATAGCTGTACTGTGCATCATCAGTTACAGGCTCATTAAAAACTGCAAGATTATTTCAAATGATAACTTAATTATTGTCCCAGATTACGCAAACATCGAGTGGGAAGCAAAAGAAAACTCGCAAATATCCTTAGGGACCTATAGTAAATATTGTAGGGTTGATGGATCTTTCACATCTTAAACAAAAAGGATATATACTGAAAAATGCAGTTTTCATGCTATCTTGCATGTTGCGATATGGTCCACAACCCGAAATTGTCTCTGATTTTCGGGCAATTTTTTGGCCTGTTAGAGAATCTCAGTGGCTTACAGGTTCATCCTAGGATAGGTATAAAAACTTATTCATGTATGGCTCCTTTTGATAAGGTTATAAAAGATTTATCTTTTGCATCCAACTCTTTATCATGATGTTGTAAGCGTTGTCTGGTGCTGATGATCTGAGTTTGCAGTCATTTCTCATCATTAAAAAAAAAGTCAGTTTGTTTAAAGTGAAGCCATGTCGGCGACAGATAAGTGTTCCTCAGAGATCTCCTTAACAGTTTATCTCTTTCCTTCACCTTTTGGAAGACATAGAATTACTTTTAAGAATCAGTCTGGAAATTTGTATTTAGAAACATCCGTTTTAACCCCCCCCCCCCCCCCCTCCCGCGTTCAAATTTTCTCTTGTTATTAGAGATGAATATCACAAACAATACTCGCATATCATATTATTCGCAATTAGCAACACACACACACAGACTTTACCTTTGCCCACTAAACGAGTTTAGATATTTTCCGCTGTTAAGCAGCGTTTATCATCAGGAGAAAAGTCTGTTCTGCCCTGCCCTCACGACACTGTTCTTGTATCTCCTTCCTCTGACACGCCCCAGGATTCTTTCTTCTGATACTAAGACACCATTCATTTTCACCTTCTCCCGAGGCCAACCGGACAACCCACGATGCTGACAGATATCCCCGTTAAACTTGAGATGTGTCATATAATACGTGAAGGCTAATGCTTAGAACTGATAATTCCCTGACGTTAGAGTGTTCTGAGAAGGGTCTCATTCTAAGTCTCCACGTGGACAAAAGCGTGGCCACACAGTTGCTGAAATCGGATTGTAAATTATGGCTCAGCATATCGGCCTCTTCCCTTAAACTACAGGGAACGTTTACCCGTCTATTTCCTTGTCCTCTTTATTTACTCGTGTCGCAATAATTAGCTATACAATTAATGATCCTTTCTGTATTAATTACGGTTCACACTGCCGTATGTTCCACAATGTAACACACAAGCCGAGTGCCTCCCATCATTTGACAATTTACTACAATGTTAAACAAACGGAGTGTTCACTACTACCCCATGATCAATCCGAGATTTAGACAAGTCCGTTCAGTAATCTTTATTGCGACGCGGGAGAGTGTGCTTTTATCTGAGGCCTGGCGAGAGAGAGAGAAAAAAGACAGAGGAATTGCAGAATGTCACTGAATGAATTATCTTTTCCATTCACAATTTTCCGATTTAACTGCCCTTCAATGGCTTTTTGAAAAACTGTCCCTACATTTCAAAACTATTGAATAAAACAAGAGATTCTGACCGTTCAAAATGTGTTCTTTTGCAAAGCAGGCATGTTTTTTTCTTTTGATCTTTATGCTAATAAAAGACGAAGATTCCCTTTAATAAATCATTCAGGAAGCCAATCTTTAGAAGACAAAAAATCAGTTGAAGGCCTGAAAAGATATTTTGACATTTCGCGCAAGGGGACAATATGAACACCTAATCGGGTGTCAACTTTTCTTAGTCACCCTTCTTTCCTTATCCGTGCATCTGTCACATTGTACCGCACTTGGGGGGTCCCAAGATAAATGGCATGGGCTTCTGACTATGAAAAAAAAACAACAAAAACATGTAGTCCTAGGCAGTGGGGGCAAAAGAGTGCAATGCTGTGTTATGTGGAGCGATCCGAGTGTTGTCAGGTTTGTGGACACTGGGCAATGACAGCTATAGCCCACACTATAGCAATAACAACAGAATCGTCTAGATATAATTATATGATAGCTTTCCTTGAAAGATGAATTGTATTAAGTGCATCACCATCGTTTTGAGAAAATCGCAGGTGTGTGGAGTTAAGCGCTTTTCTATGAAAATAACTGAAAATTCATTCTGAATACTGATTCGTGAACTCAGCACTTAAGACAATTTGGTTTTTAATGGTCGAATTGTAATTCTCTCTCTCTCTCTCTCTTTCTGTCTCTCTCTCTCACACAAACACACACACACATAACAACAACAACAAAAAATATCAATTTAAAAAATAAATAAAACTAGCAGTGGAGTTAAGACAAGTAAGTTTTCAAGGGTTGATATAAGGGAAGATTATTCAGCATTGAGTCAATACGACATGGACACGTTTTCTCACAAGTATTCTAAACGGATCAATAAATTCTGAGGCATGATGTGTATGTAAACAGTTTAGCACTTTCATTTTTTCTGATTCGGTTTACATATTACTTAATTGCACTTTGCTCTTCCTGTCTTTTCATCCTTTTTAGTTCTTCAGTGAAAGTATTGTATTGCCCATAGTCATATCTCCATTTTTTTTTTTAAAAAAAGGTTATTTTTGAATTTCAACTTACTGACACATAACATGACAAAAAGTGACATTTATGTTGACGAGGTTTTCCGAGAGAAAGTAATAATAATATAAAATAACTACTCTTCTTCTTCTTCTTCCTCCGCTTCTTCTTCTTCTCCTTCTTCTTCTTCTTCTTTCTTCTTCTTCTTCTTCTTTCTCGCTCTTCTTCTTCTTTTTTACTTTTTTTTTTTTTGCTTTAATCGTTTGCTTCACTCCTACAACGTCCAGTTTTCCTTTTTAATTGTCCGCTGATGTTTAATCTGAGATCCCATTGTATTAAACCAATTATTGGTGATATTATTTTACTTCAATGTAAGGTGTCTTGTAAAGATCTTTGCCTACTAGAATTTCTTTAGGACTTAGCAAAGCTATTGTACATAGTAACTAATGAAGCATTAATTCATCTCTCTCAACTCGTCGATTTCTGTCCATTCAGAGATACGCTGATATCATCTGATACAGCTCAAAAATAAGTAGAACAGAAGGTTTTATATACCAGTTATATACCCTAAACCCATTTCTAAATTTATAAGTTTGATATACAAATGGCTGGTACCATATCGTAAGACAATAATGCCAAGGATGGTAAAGCTGAATCAATAATGAAAGTACTTCAATTTGTTTGTGGGTTCTCTGCCTGTTCGTAGGCCTCTGCATGAATGCACATGATTGAAAATTAACCTTCTACAGCCTAGGTGACGTAAACATTGTACAGTAAAGAACAGCTTAACAATACTAAGTGCCAAGGTGACCTAATAGCCACAGAAAACAGACTTATAAACAGCAGCTGTATTCAATTATAAATAAAAATAATAATCACTGTGCGAGTTTGAAGTTCAAGACTGCTGTAGGTTTACAGCATAACTTCGTTCAAATTTGTGCTGAGATTCAAAGGGTTAAACTCCCCGGATTGGATTATACAAAATTATAACTTCATTTTGGCCGTGACAAGCCAAAATGCTTTGCGCTCCGTTGGCTGAATGGAGGAAATCTTGTGGAATCGTCGGGGCAGATGAGCATTCATCAGCCGTTTGGATGGGCGTTTAACCATTGTCCGGTTTGGATAAAAGAGGTTTTGTCTGCTGTCTGGGTGGTTCGAGGACAGACACGTCAGGGAGACAGAGGTGTGAAATTATAAACCCCATAGACCACTGTGGGGAACCCCCCTATAGCCAGATTTCGGAGATCTCTCCACCCTACGCTAGCCTTCCCTATTCCTGCATGCTGGGACTTGAAATGATAAATAAATAAACTGTCAAAACAAAATTTGCGACCTTGATTTAAACGACGATTTATAATAAGACCAACTGCTGATTTAAATAAATTAAAGGAAGTGTCCATGTTATGATCATGTCTTGGAATGTCCAGAAAATATGCAAAATGCATAGGAGGCCCTGAAATGATCATAATACAAGGTTAAAGCATAGCATATCTACAGGAAATATTCGTATTTGTTAGAACCAATTATTTATTATTATCTGATAATACTTAATATTATTATTATTGTAATTATTATCATGATAAATATATAATTCATTATATTGTATTATGAATATCTGGTCTTGCCCATGCTTTGTGAGAACATCCCTTATAACACTTTCTTTAATGCTTATAATAACTGGTGATATTACATTATGGCCCTGATAGCGAAATTTGGGGTAAATTAAATTTTAATTTAAAACAAATATACTGTTTCTCACTCCATTGTCTGGCATCTCTTAAATCAAAGTGACAATACTGCTCTCAAGCAATTTGGAATTTCAAAAACTTTTACTGAACATTATCCATTGTCAATATTCTGTTCTAAACATTTAATGGGAACAGGGACTCCTTAACGTTACTACACAGTTATGGTAATAAACAAATGTCGTGATTAGATGAAAAAGAATTTCAAAAACAATGTATATCATGTTGAAATGGAAGATCGTTGTGCCAAGCTCTATTACTTTTCTTTGCTAGACAAAAGAGGTGTTGAGCAAAGAGGAAAAAATCTCTGTATTTTATATCATTCGAAAGACTAATCACCAAAAAAATTGATACGATTATAACAAAAGAAGATAACAGTCTCTTCATAAAATAATGTTTGGGGCATTGTTCATGATGTATGTATCAAGCAAAGAGCACAAAAGTGATTTTTTATTTCGTCTTTACACTGCTTGTTCAACATCTCGTTTGTCTGGCAAAGAGAAGTAATTGGAAAGGGCACAAAGATCTGTCATTGTAACTTTGTAAGCCACTAGCTTCAATACATTCTCGACCACGTGAAAGCCCACGGAGTTGTCCTCAGCCACAATGTTCAGTAACTTTACGGAAACTGTGTGTATGAAACATTCAAAACTTCATCAATTTTCAGTTTCATCATAGAGGCATTCTATGATATAGTATGGTTTCATTAGGCTTTCTTTGTAAATATTTAACTCATGTTTCAGTTTAATCAAATCTCTCTCTCTCTCTCTCTTTCTCTTTTTTTTACTGATATCACAGACTTCCCTTGACTGAATTTTCTCTTTGTGTCAAAACTGTCAACACTGCCGACCATCATCCGATTACGCGATCTGAGTGCACTGAGATTTGGTGTCAAGGCCCACGCAAATTAGGGTCAATGGTTTCCACAAGGTAATGAAGGGTTTAGACAGAACTTTAATGTGAACATGCTATTAACTCATTATGACAAGCCAAAAGCCAAGAAAATATTTTTTCCAAGCAATTATGACATTTTTTTGAGGTTTGTTTTTGTTTCCATCAGTGGCAGGAAGTTGCAGGATAAAATGAGTACTGGGCTAAGACACTTTGCTTTGGCGCTAAGAATGCAAAGTGCTTTCTCTTTGTCTACTTAACAGTAGAGAGTAAAGTCCTGCTAGCTGACATTATTCATTGCAATGACAACTATGATAGATCTCTCTCTCTTTCTCTCTCTCTCTCTCTTTTTATTCTTTTTCTCTTCTCTCTCTCAGTCAAACCACTCTCTCTCTCTTTCTGTTTCTTTCATTCCGTTTCATATCCTGTCTCCTTACTCTTTCCTCTATGTTTGTCTGTTTTTGCTTGTGCCTCTGACAGTTCTCTCATATTTTCCTTTCAACCTCTCTCTCCCCCATCTCTCTGTCTTGTCATCTCTCTTTCTATCTCATGATTCCTTTTCTTTTTTTTTCTATCATTCTTATTCTCACTTTCCTTTCATTTCTTTCACTACCTATCTCATTGTTTCTCCTATTTCTTTATTTCTAACTTTCTCCCTGTTATATCCTCCTCCCCCTCCCTCTTTCTCTCTTCGTGGCTTGTTTTGTGTGAAGATTCATAGAGAGTAATTCTCTTTGTGAATTAATCGTTTCCTTTCACATAAATAGATCATATGCCTACAGATTACTGTCATTGCGTTTCTAAGTAAAGGCTTTTTTCCCAGCTCACGATATCTCTATGATAACATTTAAATACCTCAGTTATAGGAAGATGTCTACCTGATGCAACAACACTTTATTATCTGAACTAGTGACTAATAAGTTTGCCCTCGTGTGGCAGAGAGATTTGATAAGAGATTCCTATCCAGGAAAACTCCCATTGATATTGAAGATTTGTTATCTCCGTCTTTCCTTAGATCTCAAACTTTGTGTATTTGCATTTCTGCCACTTTATATCAGAGCCTGCACGTTGTTCTTCCATTAAGTCAGAATCACTGTGGTGAAACGGCGTGCTGGGAGAAAATTTTTCCACATCCAAGTTATATCTCTGTGTGATAGAATGAAAGCAAGAGAGAGTTTCTAACGAGAGAAAGTGCACAGAGGTTATTGTGATCATGTATGCTTAGCACCAGAGTAACGACATTATTCTGTCTATTTTCAGGCCTGACATCATCGTAGGTCTTATTTTGACGGGGCTACCTCTTCAGATGAAGTATCGCACACTTACAGACAGGAAGTTGTACATCACGTGTTCTGGCTATGTGCTACAAGCTGACGGTCGGTAATTAACCACTCAGACAAGCCAAACTCCTTTCAACTTGAAAAAGATGATTTTTTTTTTTGTTTCATTTCCCCGTGTTCAATGGTGACTTTCTCGATGAATGTTGCTATTTACGTTGTTATCAATGTCAAGGGAAAATCTGCTTTGTTATTTTGGCTTGTTCCTAAAAGTACATATATGTTTTGTAGGAATTCAAATTTCAAATCGTTCTGTCAATGTAACATTGCCGTAAAATAAATAAATAAATAAATAATATAATAAAATCAATTGTCTAACAAAATTAAACGCACGTTGAATTTTACAAGTTTAATATTCTCAAGTGATATAAAGGAAAGTAAAGAAAGGAGATCAATAAAGACGGAGAATGCAAATTGAATAGACAAAGTGCAGGAAAGAGAAAACACTGGAACAGAAAGAAATGAGAAACAGGACAGGCATGGTCGACAATATCGTTGAGAAGTTTCAAATTTACTTTGCCACACAGCATGATTTGTCCTTGAAGTTCCCATCTTCTCTATTTACCTCAGCAACGTTTGTTGATTATTTTTCCAGGTGTCCGCCCATACTTGCGGAATGTGCACCTGGAGATGATTGACTCGTGTATGAGGTTAGCGCAACACGTCTAGACCTGAGAGATGCGTGACACCTACACATGTAGGTCTGTCCACCCTCACGCTGACGAAACAGAATAGCAGACAAGGACAAATTTCCCAGGTAATGTGGATAGTTCTCACTACTTCCCTATGTCAGCGGAGATAATCGTTTTAATTACCACTTCGGATTAGTGCATTCATTTTAAACAGGATACACACAGCAAATTGAATCAGATCTTTGAAAAATGTTAATGTTGTACTAAAGACAATATGAGCACAAAACTATCCTTTCCATTCAAGACAGTTTTAATTTAAGCTTGGATTGGATACTGACCTAAGCAATAATGCACAATCTGCAGGACCTGACATTAGATCGTCTACTGCCAGTGTGGATCTCGCAGATTGATATCGGGTGGTAAGAATGGCAAGATGCCAAAGAGAGATATCACCAAATCCTGTGTCTGGCCAAAGAAAAGTGCAAGCAGCTGTTAAATGATTGTATCTTTGGCAGCGTATTTATAATTTAAAGCTAATCATAACTACGATTAACACATGTTTTGCCTCACAAATTTGAAGTCCTCAAGATAAAGGCAGGACAGAAAAGGAATAAGTGCTATAGAGAAATAAGTGAACGAGTGAAAAGTTTGCTCTTAGTCATAGGTGTACACAAATACAAAGGAATTCCCGTGGTCATGTTGTTTGTCAGTAGCCTTTCTTCTTTCTTGACAGTTAAAGATGATTTTTTTTCTTCTTATTTATGCAAAACTGACGACAGAAACTGTTTCAGAAAATCTCTCGAATTGCTTACATCAACCAGTTCATCAAAACTGCCTGCATTTACCATCTGCAAAATCTGATCAAGAGCCAAAGTCAGCGCTACTGTAAGCTCTTTCATTCTGCACCTGAAAAATATCTCCCATCGGAATAGCGACGCTCATTTTTTTTACCCAAGAAAAAAGCCAATACAGACAAATCTTGAAAGTTAGAAATTATCATTACTGAACAATGAATCAGTTACCACCACCACATTGTTACCACCACCACATTCTTACCTGTCACGGTGAGGTAGTCATGGGGCGGTAAAATAGCTTGGAGCTTAACGTTGATGAAAAAGACTTAATTTGTACATGTCAGAAGTCGTTATCTAGACATCACTATGTGCGTCTTTGAAATAATGTAAGAAATGCTTTCACCGAAAACAGGAGCTAGAAGACAAATAATAACGCCAAAAGTTTACTTAAAGACTATTGTGTGAGAAAGTTCTTTGTGAACTCTTCTTTGTTGAATAAAGGAAGTGCAGCGTTTGTAGTTACCAGTATCAACGTCATCACGACGTAAAAAGAAAAATGAAAGAAAGATTGTATAATAAGGTGAGCTATTCATCAATCTGCGATAGGATACATTTACTTAGTGACAGAACAGGGTGCAAACAGTTAATCTATCAGCTTGAGATTTAAGCAGTGGAAAATATCAGCTGTCACGAAAGTGAGTCACTATCTCATGGCCAAATTCCCGACGCTGTCTGCCCGACGGTACGACTGACTGAATGTATAAAAACCCCATACCAATGAACGGATTAAACCTCTTCCGCTTTATCTTTCGTTTCCTCTGCACACAAGTATCATATGGGAAAAAAATCCAATTGCAAAGTTCTCTGTCTCTTTTACTATTGTCGTGTTAGCCACAACTGGGTTATTATTTGGGCTTTGTTTTCTTTTTTGTCATAACGACTCAGATCTACATCTACTCTCTCCTTTTTGCTCTGTAGATACGGTAATGTACTTACTCTGTCACTATCATTATCTCATGTGAATGTGCGTGTGCGTTTGTGTGTCCACACCTGCATATTGAGTGGCCGCAATACGTTATCGGCTATAGAATAGTCTTCTATTCTAGTCTTTATCTGTCTCTGAAGTTTCTCTACTTTCTCTCTCCTTTCCAGTTCTCTCATTCTTTCTCTCGCCATTATCTCTTTCTCCCTGTCTCTTCTGTCTCTTTCTCTCTCTCTCTCTCACTCTCTGTCTCATGCCTTCGTCGTAGAATTTCCCTCTCACACTCTCACTTGTTCTATCGTTCCCCTTATTTCGTTTTTCTCATTCTCTCTCCCTTTCTCTCTCCCTTTCTCTCTCTCTCTCTCTATCTATCTATCTACGCGAATCTACGAGTATCTATCTATATCTGTCTATCTGTCCGTCTGTATGTATGCCCATCTAACTATATCTCCTGTATAACTTGAGAGCCATTGGTAAAGGCTTTAGATACAAGTGTATTCTTTCGTCAAAACATTCTGTATTAGACGTTCGTAGTTAACTTCTATATTAATATTATACCCACTGACAAATATACGATAAATAATATTCTATTAGCCTATTGTAAAGTGTAGCTCATATGGTTTATGTTTGCGTCAGCCTTGAAGTAAATCTAGCTACTTCCATCTGTGATTTTTCAGCCAGTCTCAGAGTGTCATTGAGCCTAAGGACTATCCACTTTCGGACATTATCTTACCTTGTCTTGAGTTACCTGTCTCTCTTCGTCTATCCTTGCACAGTGTCTTGCAGAAATGTTTTCTCGAGAACAGATAGATCTAGTCGTGTCACATACCCATATCATGTCAATTCCTTTCTTTTGATTGTTGTACGGACATCCTCATGTGACAAATGCCTAACCGTATTCTCCTCCTTATCTCTGTCTTTAGATGAAACTACCACGAAAAACTAGATTTCATCTTGTGAGATATTTCTAGACATAACTGAAAATCGAATGAGGAGGGGAAGGGGGAAGTTAAAAGAGAGCTCCTTCCATAAGGATTTTTTAAAATTTATTTTTTATATATTTTTTATTATTATTATTTTTTAATTTTAAACAGGGGAAAGGGAAATAATAGTTGTGTATAAAAACAAAACAAACAAACGAACACATAACAACAACAAAATCATGTCAAGTAAAATCCCAATTTTGAAAACCTTCTTCATATGACCAGAGAGATCAAATGGAGCTTTTGAGAATATCTAAATACTGTGCCTTTAAATAGACAAATCAACTGCTAAATAGACACGATCAATTCGCTCCTGGTCGACTGTATTTTTCTTAATTGGAGATTTTTTTAGAAAGATGTTTTACCACAATAACTTATACTGAAGAAATTTTTGATGTTTTTTTTTTTGTGTGTGTATCTTTTTGTTTCGTTTGTTTGTTTTTGCTTTTCTTATTTGGTTTTCTTCACTTTAATTTTTTTTTCCGTTTTATTATTGTTATTAATTTTTGAGGGCATTGAGTGAAGACGTTCAGATCCACTAGCCAGATTTATTTATTTTCTGTGTGAAAGGCAAGTCATCTGTCTGCTTTCCTCGTAAATATTGCTATTCTTTGTCTAGAATTGTACATGATTTTTTGTCGATAATGCTTTCGTTTGGATCGTTTATCGTGCCATGTAAAATAAACATTTTAAGAAAACGTTTCCAAATTAATGAGAAAAATGACTTCACTGCACGGCTAACTTCAAAGGAAAAGATTCTTGTACCGTCTCATTTATCATGGTGCGTTTGTTTGGCTTATCTTGCTTTTTAATTGAATCTTATTTGAAAATATTTACATATTTTTTCGTTGATGCTGATTATACGTCCGGCCACTTTTTAGACAAAGAGCTGTGAGCTGTATACAACATGCATTTTCACATAAGCATACTAAGTAAGAAAGTAAAGACTTAGCGGGACGTCTGCCTGTGGGAGAGTGTTGCCATTAAATTTGACTTTGAGTTTAAAAAAAAAAAAAAAAAGAGGGAGTGAAAGATTATCTACCAGTATTTTAAAAGCTCAGTCCTGAAATTGTGAAGATTTACTTTAATCATCAATGATACAGATCTGTGTAATATTAAGAGAGCTCATTTAATAAAGCAGTTCAGTTATTTTCACTTGCAAGTCATGATACTTACCGCTACTACCAGTGTAAAAGTCAAACGCATAGATCTAGTCTCCTCCCGGCAAGAGAAGACAAGACTGGCACAGGAAAGACGACTAGAATAACTGACAAATAGACATGTACATAAACCGATCGATATTTAGATGGGTGGACAAAACGAAAGACAGAAAGATAGAAGACCAGGCACGCAGGCAACGAGGCCGACAAAACGACGGATAGCAAGATCAGACTTGTAGAAAATCCAATCGACCGACAGACCGACAGACAAACAGACAGATAGATAGATAGCCAGACAGACAATCAGACGGTAAGACAGATAAATAAAGACGGACGGACAGACAGGCAGGCAGGCAGACAGACCACTACGCTTTGTACTCATATATGTACAAGTGAATGTTAGACAACGGATGACTGAAGAAATTACTAGATCTATAGCAAGAGAGTTTTGCTCGTCCTCTTCCGTGAAGATTAATGTGAGACAAACTATCACAACGCGTTATCTGTTATGTGAGAAGTAGCGCTTGAGAATCATTTTATGACCACATTCATATCTCTGTTTAGGGCTAATTTCACCAAAAAAAAAAAACCCCACTATTTTTTGCTTAATAAATCTTATCGATTTTTGGGGTAATTCTCGGTATTATTCGACGAAATTTACTCCTCTCATCAGCGTTTGTCGTATAGATGTCATTTTCTGATACCATTGTTGCTGTTTCTATTGACAGCCAAATCCGAATGTTGTCGAGGTGGGATTCTGTCACTGTATTGCTTAAGACACTTGGACAGTTTAGAGAAAGTGGCCAGTGTACTTCATGCTGAAATCTTCGTGGAAAGAATTTGCGAGTTTCATTCATTACGGTTTCCCTTTTTATTAAAATTTGACAACTAGAGCCGGTTTTCTTCTGTAAATTGTAACATGCAAAGGTCTTAACTCTTATTTTGTTTTATCTTTTATGCACAAAATTCTTATCATAACTGATAGGACCATGGAAGATCATAAGTTGTTGCTGTTTGTTGTTGTTTTGTTGTTTGTTGTTGTTTGTTGTTTGTTGCTTGCTGTTTGTTGTTGTTTGTTTGTTGCTTGCTGTTTGTTGCTGTTGCTGTGTGTTGTTCGTTGCTGCTGCTGTTGCTGTTGGTTATCAAGTTTACAGTGAGGATAGCACTGAAATTTAAGATTTTATGGCCATTCATTTTTCTCTAAAAAAAAAAAAAGTTTCTCATGAAATGAACATGTCAAATTGGAGACACAGGGAACAGTGATAAAATATTACTCTCTAACTGGTGTTTCATAACAAAGTTGTGATGGGAAGGATTCACGTCACTTCAACTGCTTTGTTTACACCAACACTCAGTATAGAAACACTGACCGACGGACGGACCGACAGAGACAGACAGGCAGACAGAGACAGATAAGGACGGACGGACGGACGGACAGACAGACCAGAGAGACAGATAAAATGAAAGACAGGAAGACAGACATATATAGACATATGAATTATAATTTTGATTTTCTGCATCTAGATCTATGAAACAGGAAACATTCCTGTCATGTGCAATTCTCTTCAGAGGAGGCACTTTCCACTATATACATATGTAGATATTTTCTTGGTCGGTATTTATTCTTCACGTCAGGTCACAGCCTAACCCATGAGCTGCCTCACAATATTGTACTCGGAGATGGGGTTACTTAAGATGTAATTCCTCCTGTATCTCTGGACTCGGGTAGATGGTGCAGATACTGTGCCCGCTGGAATATGGAAGAGCAATGTGTGGGAAAGGAAAGGATGGGTGAGGGGACTAGAGGCATGAATCGCTGAAGAAATATGTGAGTGAGTGTCTACACTACACATGTAAAGGTAATGATAAGCTTTTTTTTTTCCCTCAGAATTCATGTTCTTGTTGAATCTGCTGTCACCAAGTCTTTAATTTAATCTGCCCCTGATCTTGCACTGTTCCACCTTAACAGGGTTGTAAGATAATCTGTCTGGAACACCTCAGAGTCCGATAGCGATAGAATTGTTATCACCATGGACGTCTGTCCTGCTGATAGGAGTCAAGGTTCTGTCTGGCCCTGTATTCGTTTAGGTGTAACCAAATGCACTTTGGCATACCTCGTGAACTGCTGATGTCGTCCGGAGGGGAGAATTACTATCATTTTGGTAAGACGGGTTCTGATATTGAAAGAAATCGTTTTGATAAGAAAGTGCAGGACAGCAGAGCATGTAGATACAATGACTTTCGCTAAATGTCTAAATCACTGAATGACAAACGATAAATTCAAATAATAACGAAGAGTTTAAAGAACCATAGAATATAACAGAAATTTAAGAACATGATTGCTGATGTTTGTCACAGAACTGGCAAATGCCTTTCACTTGAAGAAGGGAAAAATAGACCCATAAACATACGAAAGAATGCGCAGACTAAACTTTTAAATTCTAGCCCCGAGCTTAACAGTACATCATTCATTCCATTGTAAATATGTTCCCTAAGAAGAAGGGTGAAACAGAGAGAGAGAAAGAGAGAATTCATGAGGGGTCAAAGCTTCAGTAACACTACTGTTGCACTAGCCATCCTTAGAGTTATAGAAAGCAGGACATCTCAGTTAACAGTAATTGTTTAATCCTCGACATTGATTTTAAAATCACAGATTAGACAAGAAACTGTCCACAGATACTGGAACAGTGAAGTGAAATGATAAAAGATATTATATGAGAAATTGCAGCCTGTTGTTTCGACATGTTAATGATTAATGTGGCCTTTCCACCACTGAAGCCATAGCTGAAGAAGCCATAAGACTTGTTATCCCGCCCCATCTCCCTCCAAAAGTAACCTTTATCTGCTAATATGGGTAAACGTAAAGTTAGATTTGCTTCTGAGTCCTTATAATAATTCAGCATAAATTGAAACAGGCGAGTGAAACAGGCGAGTGAAACAGGCTCAGACCCATTCCATCACTTTACCATGTTGTTTGCTATGGCGACACATTCAATTGCCCTTGGTATTATAATTGTTTTTGGCTAAAACCCAATTTTCTAAAATTTTAAAGCCACCCAACAAAAGGATCTGGACCATGAGGTAAAGATAAAAAAAAAAAAAACGTTTTATAATTATTGTATTGTCGCCAGCTTTCTGCTTTTTTCTGTCACTGAGTCAGTCCCCAAGTACAATTGAAAATGTATTTTCTGTGGAATTAATGTATATTTCTAAACTTCTTTTTCATCAACGTTCTGTAGATTCTATGGATTCAATTTTGGTTTTGGATGCAGTTATGCAAAGAGGCTCTTTAAAAAAAAGTCTAATTAGTGTGACGCAGATATTTCTTCAGCTAGAGGGGAGAAACCAACTGAGGGGGAGAGAGAGCGTGTGAGAGAGAGAGAGAGAGAAGGGGGGGGGGAGAGAGAAAGAGAGAGAAACAGACACTGCACAGTAAAACAGTAGACTGATATGTTGCGGGGTAGGCGCCAGAAGGTCTGTTACCCTCTACAAAACAGACACGTAAATTCACTGCAAAATTCGTAAACTCTCATTGACAAAAAGAATCACTAGCGAAAACAAACTAGAATCTCGTTGCTATCATGTTTAATCTTTTAAATATATTAAATATTATGTGACTATCATTTGCTGGAGATTAAAAATGAAACTATTTGAGTCTTGAGAAGAACAATAAAAGTGCAATATAACTTTCCAGCAATTTCAAATTTAAGTTTTTAATGTATTTTGTCATATCCATATGAGCTTCCCCAACGTCCCAGACACGTCTGCTAGTCACACTCACACAATATCTGGCGCACTGTTAAAGCCTGGTGGCAAACTTACATTATCTTCAACATGCTTTTAAACTTTTATAAACTAATGAACTTGCTTTATCACTACCGGCACTGCTGCACCTACTCATAGAGCCAATATTGCTAAGCTTATTGACTTTGTAGGTATCTTGAGTCTAATCCTCTCTTGTCCCCTTTTCAATCTGTTTTAAAAAAACTCAGACTGTTTTATCAAATTTCTGTGTCAAAATATAAACTACCTCGAAATCAGATCACTGGACGAATATCAAAACATTCAAGGTATGCCAGAGCATTGTCTTTCTAAGGTTCCATAGCCTATACGCATGGCTTTCTATTCAAGTTATTTTTTCAACAAACCTAAAACTATTGTGGAATTAGGGTCGATTGCTTTGCTGTGGCACATTTCCTCTTCTTGCTCTTCCCACTTCTCTCTTACTCGCTCTCTCTCTCTCTCTCTCCCTCTCTCTATCCCACTCTGTCTCTAGCTTGCTTTTGTCTTTTCCCCTTTGTCATTCTCGTCAGCTGTAGTCAGACGAATACGCTTGATGCCGTTGCGAAGGATGTGATCGGGTCCTCTACTGACCCCAAAAGCTTTATTTATAAACGGGAAATGACATATAGATCTATCTGTATTCTTTATTATGTCTGCTAAGCAAAGGATGCATGTTAAAATGTAGTAGTAGTAGTGTTCTGAGAAGCGTCTCCAAGAGAACTCAAGTCTCTCGAGACCTCACTTTTCAGTTGTTTTTTCCACTGTTTTACAAATTTGCTGTTTTACATATGTCACTGTTTGAAACTGTTTCACGACGATGGAAAAAAAAAAGACATAAATCTAGGCCAAAATGCAACTGATGTCTCATGGGCATGAAAATAGATAACGTTATTGCAAGAGAAAATAAATGTACCAATAAAATTATGTGTTAATCCAATAGAATTATAGGCTTAGACCTACAACAACTCATCAAATGACGTGTTTTAAACAGTTTTTCGTCAATATGTATAAAATGCTGAAACTTATGCTATTGTCGGACTATTAATTTGTCGTGAATTAGTGTCGACATGCTCGTTAGATCACAAGTTAAAGGTCAACTTCCCTCAACTCTTTTCTGCAGGATCTCCGCTGTCTCTCACTCTATAAAAAGTTCATGTTATGTCCCTTAAATTTGCCACTGGAAATATTTACCCAAACATTTTATCTGTATTTCGTCGGTCTATCTGCTGCAGCTTTCCATTAATTTATTCTGTCCTTGAAAGTCTTAACTTTGGGAAGTGTACATACGGTTTCCTTATTTTCGTTTTCAAGTCGGATGTCTGACCTTAATACTTAGAGACCCTCAATTTTCTCAGCATATTCTTTAAACTAGGTTTATGTTTTCTGTTTGTCATTGTCGCCCGAGGCAATGTCAAACAAAGGTTTGATAGGTCAAAAGTTTTTTTCAGACTATCTGATAAATCGTGAACGAAACATAGTCTTGCTGCTGAATGACTCTAGATTTAATCATTTGCAAAATGTTCTCTTTGTTGTTGTTGTTGTTGTTGCCGTTCTATTAACACTTTACCAACCGATTTGAAGGCTTCAAAGTTCACTAAATTGAACACCTTCAGAAATTAAGTTTGAGTTAAAGTGAACTTTGTATTGACGTGTATGACTAGATCAGAGCTAGATTTTAGTACCAGTGAGAGCGTTTGGGTATGTGTGACTGGGGGGGGGGGGGGGGGATTCTTCACCCCAGGACTCCCC
>JBCEWB010537886.1:0-18769 GCA_039654565.1 Peronia peronii | reverse complement strand
CACATTAAGTGAATTAGTTTGTTCATCCAAATGGATGGAAAGTCTATATGCAATTCAAATACTTGAATCTTATATTATAGGCCTAAATATTTGTATTTCTTTTTTTTTCAATAAAATGTTCTCATAGTTAGTGTCGTTCCTTGCAAAATTATCCCAAAAGGTCTGATTTTGAAATCATAATCCTATCATTAAATGACTTTTTTGAAGGGTTTCTAAAATTTCTGAGTAAAAGAAAGGATTAGGTTCTTGTAAGTATTCTACTTCTATAAACGAGTGTACTTGGTCTCTCGTCAACTAGTACTACTCAACAAATTTCAATTTTTACTAATAAATGAGACAGTTGTTTACTTCAGAAAATTAACTTCCAGAATATATTTGTTTTTTTTTTATACTTTTCCATATCATACATATAAACTTGACATATCCACTTTTAGCTTAGAAAAAAAAATTAGTTAACCTTTGGTCGTAATTTGAGTTATCAGGACTTGTTACGTACCATAACAAGGCATTTTGATTTTAAAGTAGATGAAAGGGGTATAGAAGAGAAGCGAGCCACCAAAGACGCTGATAGCCACATAGGCATACTCTAGTTATGAGTTGATGACCAGAGGGGCCACAGATAAATGTTCATCAACAATATCAGGAAAGGCACAACCAGGGGAACCTGCAGATAAAAAAACATGCACAGAACTCTGTTCGTACCCACGTAACAAAATTTCCCATTAATGCTTTGTGAGCTTGTATGTCATGCATTTAAAACCTTTTAGGTGCACTGTAGCAGTAGCAGCTTGAAAAGTAGCTGTAATTATTTGCCTCGCAACCAGTCCAAATGAGTGGTATGTGGATTTTCCATCAGTTGAGTTATTACTATCATGTAAAAACTGAATTGAAAAACGTTTGGAGCTACCTTGATTGTTGCCAAAGATAATGTAAATTGAATAGCAGTGGCTGATCTCCTCCGCTTCGGCTACAAATCATGAAAAACATCAGCAAATATGAACAACTTAGTACACAAATCTAAGTGTTCACCCTCCTGATGTACTTATTATCTGTCCAAGAGAGCAATATTTTCTTATTCAGAGATGAGTGTCCCTTCAATATCTGGCATGTAGGCAGGTATCTTTCTGCACACTGAAATTCTTTGATTTGACACTAGTAAAACATAACTAAACAAAAAAAAGTAGGTATTTGTTATATAATAAACTAAACCAGCTCCTCCTTAACTATCACCCATGAGAAACGCAGAGATAACAGAAACTGTTGCTACACTGACTGTAGAAGTATCAGTGGAAATTGCTGCAGGAACCAGTGTTCCTCTGCAGTAGTATAGGCTATTTACTTTCAAGAAATGGCCCTTTAGTTTATTATTTACGTAACCGTTCAATCCCAAGAAAGAAGGATTAACTCGGCCCTAAGTGCGTATCCGGTTGGTGAGAAAAATTTTAGAATTTTGGAATTTAGAAATTTAGCCCGAACAGGGGCGTCTCCGCCTGCTTTTCATTCGATTTTTAACAATTGCCAAGGTTTTTTTTTAACGTGAATAACGCACACACGAGACCGCCGAAACATATTCTCTCTTGCTAAAGAAGACTAGATGTCGGGCTTCTCTTTAATTTTTAGATGAGCACATTCTTAAAATATTAATATCATCATTCATTTTTTCAAGACTCGATTATTGCAATGCTCTCCTTAACATCATTACTAATGATAACTTAAATAAATTGCAAAGGTTCCAAAACAAAGCTGCGAGACTAGTATTAAAAAGATCAATCAGAGAACATGTCACCCCCATATTAATTTAATTGCACTGGCTTCCAGTGAAAGCTAGGATTGATTATAAGATCGCAGTTCTATGCTATTAATGCCTCAATAATACTGCTCTTCTCTATCTTTCAAATCTGAAAGCACGCTACACACCATCTAGGTCACTACGATTATGTGATGAAATTTTGTTAAAAGTACCACCCAAAACAAATAAGAAAATTGGAGAGAGAGCCTCTATAAGTTATGCACCAGTGTTATGGAATTCACTTCCAAAATCAGAAGAACAATTCAGAAGTGGTCTTAAAACCTACCTGTTCAAGCATCATTTAATGTCATAATCTCCAGTCTAAAATCATATATACTGCACCATTATATTGTCGATTGACTGGATGTTGGAGTGCATGTTTATTGGTGTGCGTATGTGACTTGTGTGTACGGGTGGATGCAGTGCATGGTAGTGTTTTTGTTTTGTGAGATAATAGACATGGAATATGTGTGGGTTTTTTTTATTTTATCACTTTGTATTATTTATTTGTACATTCACATAATATTGTGAAGCGCCTAGAGCCACTTGAGATTGGGCGCTATAGAAATGCTCTCCACCATTATTATTATTTTTATTACTCAAGAAGCCACAGACCCTTAGGTCACTGAAAAGAAAAAAAACTCAGGCAGGTTCTAATCTTTCACATCCCCCTATTAATTGGAATCAGCGGCATTTTGGACGAGGACAGACGCCTAGTCCCTCGGCCACGGCAATCCCAAGATTTTTTACACCCAAAGCTGACTTGAAACAAATACCTACTATGATAATAATATATAGTATTAGGAAATGAAATAAAATATGCACACTACAATCATCCGAGTCTTTAAGGTAGAAATTACTTTCCTGTGCTAGATCCAAGGGTTTTGGCAGGACCAGATTTATAAATTTCGCTTTCTCCACGATCCTTGTCTTGAGGGCAAAGGGAAGTAAGTAATAACGCTCTCGAAAGCAATCTCATTATTGTGAACGCCTTGCTTGTTCGTATAGCTGCGGTCCTGTAAGTGAATGAGTTAAACAAAAGGCCGGGGATTGACAGACAACACAGTGCCTGTCGATCACTCAGAACTGGACAGCCACCAGACTGCCTATAGAGCACTCAGCAATAACCCTAACTCTAACACTTCCCCCATAACTTACTCTAACCCTTAACTTTAACCGTTATTTTCAACGATGCATGGTGCCCTTGGATCCACTAGCGATAGTCAGGCACTATAGTGCCTATGCACCCAATTCCCTATGTCTTTCCTTTACATCTGCCAGGGGTAGGTGAGCAACATGGTCCTAATGAATCCATTATCCACCAGTAATATAAGGGAGACTATCGAAGGTATATGGACACGGCGGAAAGAGTCGATGGTGAGCTCAGCATAGCACCTGTATTACCTTAATAGGTCTCTCGATATCCTTCAGTGTTCTGAGTCTAAATATGAAGAAAGATACGTAGACGGTGCTGTCGGAGAAAGCACTGAGGAAGCCGAGTTAGTTGATGAAAGTGCCGATGTTTGCTAGTGCCAATATCAGGAAAAGCCATTTTACCTGTAATAAATATCAACTTAATGGAATCGTCTTCTTTTTGCCACATGTGCTATTTCTGTGCACTGTGACCCTGTTTATCCTTTCATATACAGGTGTATTCATTTCAAGAATAAAGAGCAAGAACAATAAATGTTGGATTTAATATTCTTAAGGCTTACTCCGTGGGTTAGTCCAGAGCCTTAACCATCTCACTTTGAAAAGATCAGAAGAAATAGCTATTGTTGTCCAAAGCAATTATTTGAATCGATAATTTCAATAAGCATTGAAGTTGAAATCTATAGTAACAAACGTTCATTGTTCCCATGTATAGAAATGGACGTATTGCATAAATTATTATATGGTTCTCGCAGGACCACCCGCCCTTCCTCCTCCCCATCCCCCCAGCTCCACCCTTCTCCCCCTTGATCCTCGCTTGTTTATTCAATAAGGCCAACGCCTCTCAGTCATTTCTCCGTGAAATCCTTGCAACTTCTCGAAAGGAAATACATGTATTACTAATCTCAATTCTTTAATTAATTTTATTCTTCTCACACAAGGAGGCAAATAGTGTATGTTTGACAAAATGATATGAGTACTATTTTTTACTTTCACGAAAAAACAAACTGTGATAATAATCTATCCGATGAGTGTCGTAAAATCTACCCTCAACAAATCCACTACTACACTAGATCTAATCTTCCTTCGTGACTAAAAACTTATCCTTAGCAGGGAATCAATGCAATATGTCCATGTTATGTCTGGGTTTGTTTCCATCTGATTTCATCCTGAGTTAATAAAATCTCGATAATCGATCTCTTCCAGTTCAATAACAGGATTTTACTATAAGAGTAGTAGGATATTTTGCACAAAATAAAATTCCATAAATTATTTAGCAGTAAGTAAAGGCGGTTGTCTTTACTCATTTAACACTACTGTTAATACAGTTTGATTATCCATCCGTCTGTCCGTTTCTCTCTTTCCTTCCATCCATCTACCTATCTCCTCAGCTAGTATGATTGTTCACCTACCATGACTGTCATTTCCAAGAATGGTGTTAGCTGGTGAACTTGAAGATAACTGAGAACATCTGGAATATTTTTGTCTCTGGCAGTGGCAAAGATTACCCTGGACAAATGGACAAATGATCAGTATGCCCAGCATAGTATTTGTTTATTTATTTATTATTTATTTATTTGCTGTATATTTGTTTCCTATTTCACTGCTCACTGAGACTTTCCCCTTCTCTCGTTTTTATTCCTTTCCTTTTTACTCCTCTCGTTTTGTATTTATCCCTTGAATTAGTATCAGTACACAGTATCGACTATTGACGTGTCGTCAAAGTTTCGATGGCGACGAAATATATTCGTGTGCAAGAAGTTAAGTTTTAATTCTCTTTGTGATACTCATGACCTGAGACTATGAACTGCATTGTACAGGGTGGCCGGAACGTCCTAGGACGCTGAATAGCGATAAAGAAAAGAATTTAATAGATAAATCTAAATTAAAAACAAACTGAAATATCAGAAATATCAACTGAAATATTAGAAACTTCAGGAATAGCAGAAAAATAAGTCAACTGTACATCAAAATTGAAACAGACACATAAGTCAGAGTGGCCCCCCAAAAACATGACGTTAGTGTTCTGGGATTTTTCAGCAAAAGTATCAATGAAGCTTTGACCCAAACACATGAGGTGTTGAGCAAGCAGTGTAAAGAGAAAAAATAATCTCTGCATGTCATTCGGAAGATTAATCGCAAAAAAAAAAAAAATGATGAACTTATAACTACATGAAGATACCATTCTCTTTACACCATAATTTTGTAGGGAATTTTCATGGCTTGTGTTTCAAGCAGAGGGCGCAAAAAAAGTGATTTTTGTTTTCTTCTTTACTGTGCTTGTTAAAGACCACTTTTGTCTGCCAAAGAGAAGTAACAGAGTTGGTCAAAACAATCTCCTATTTTAAAGTGTAGATTTATTATTTTTCAAATGCACAAATTATAGTGGTATCATCATGGGTTTCTATAATCCGATCGGCACTACATGTGCAGGTACTGTCGTAAACCAGCACTGAAAAACTAAATATTTACAAACGTTTTGCAGTTCGTGGTTTTCCTTTTGTCGTAATGGCAATCTAGATCTATAATTTCAGGCCTGCTGTTCTATATGTTCAAAATAAACAAACAAGCAAAAAAATATATATCTTATAGCATATTCAATTTTTATGAAATTTGAGAAGGCATCACACATAGAGTGGTCGATGATCTTATCAAATCAGCTGCACTCATACAACAAATATGTTGTCTTGAAAAGATAGTTTTGTTTTCATTTTCAGAGTCTTTGCTTTGGACTCAGTACATTTTTTTTTCAAAGGAGGATATTCGGTTTTCAGAAGTTTGACATTTCTGCATTAAAATTATTGCGGAAAGAAATAGGCTTCACATCAGATAAATGGCAACCGAGAACTTTTATATATTTATTTTGTCCTTCCATGGTGAAGTTACACTGTTTCATTCTAGTTGCACTCATTGTCTAGAAAACCTACTTGCCACCAGAGAACACAATGTTATTGGCCGCGCCCAGTGTGGAGATCATGACGGCCACAGGAATCATCTTTGCTGCCCAGCCCAGCACTCGATCTCCAAACACCTCAAAGCTTTATAATATACTGATGACTTTGGTCATTATCCCTAAAAATGGTCGCATTTCTGTAACACCGCTATCTCTACCAATGCCCATCTAGACGCTATTAATTTATTCATCATCATCATCATCCTAAGCATCCTTTGTTAGTGATCAATATTCACTGATTCCACATCGTCTTTTACATCATCATTGCCACTACCACTACACCACTTTCACTAGGGTAACTAGTTAGACGATTCACCATTTCCGCCATTACCACCATCACCACATAAATGAAATAGTCTAACAATCACAGCGACAGCAACGGCCACAAACAATTTATTCCTATAGGCACTCAACAAACTAACAATGGCACAGACCAAAATACTGACGAGCACGCAGATATTATTATCCAGATCGACAAATTCATTTACAGCATCACCGACATCCACATTGACATGAGACGATATCATCAATAATCAGATGGAGAATCACAATTAACCGACAGTCAGACAGTCAGCCCACACTAGGAGCCGCATGGCAACTGAATTCTCAGTCATATAATGAACCCTATAGGTATACACATAGACAATTGCCAATGACTAGCTGGACTTAACCACACTCCCGTAGATAATAACATTGACAAGTACAGCCTCACATCAACGTCACTGTAGAGGACCTTACCACAGCTATTGCATCTGCGGCGAGCAGTTCTCCATATATATATGAATGTTTGATGAATTTATCAAATGTCAGTCTTACGTTATACCGATCTAATATACATACATGTATATATATAGATCTGTATAATATAAGACTGACATTTGATATATTCATCAAACATTTTAGAACCCTAAATATGCCGTAAACAGTGCTAGAATGTCCGTGTTTCTATAATGACCATTGTGTTTAAAAAATGCCCATTTATATCTGGTGTCAAATTAAGACGATTAGTTACCTGGTTATTTCTGTTGTAAATAGAAGCTAAGTCAAATTATAAATTACTCCCAAAATAAATACTTTCCAAATTACTTTTAATTTGAAATGTAATTTGAGAGGGACATTATTTCATATATTTATCTAAGACGCTGGGCTTCAGACACCAGTATGGTTAAGTCTGCACTGCACTGACAAAGTGGGTAAGGTGTCTCAGAACTTTTTGCTGGAAAAACCGCATGGGAATGAGATCAGAGGGGCAAAGCTTAAAGAGACTCAAATAAGCCCTGGCAGGATTTCTCTTTCATTCAAGAAAATAAGAGTGATTGGGCAGTTCAAAGTATTACTAACAGTAAGACAATAATAGTAACAGGCTGTTCAGAAAACAGCAAGTCGTAATTTAACTTTCTTTTTGTATGATTTTTTCTTCCTTTCCCTCCTTCTTTCCTTCTTGTAATGCTCCATGTCTGACAAGTTCTGATCTGAAAGAGCAAAGAGACCAGAGGTAAAGCTTTACATCGAAACAAAATGTGATGTCATAATTATAAGGCAAGGTCAGATGTAACAGTCAGGTCAGAAAGTGAGTGACACATCAGAATGCAATGTAATATTCTTTGTGACAACATCAAATGTGATAAACAGTAAGGACAGGGGCTAAGTTTACCTGAAAGTAGAATTATTCTTGTGTAAATGGCAAGGTCAAGATGTGATAGAACAGTAAGACCAGAGGCTAAGTCTCACTAGAAAATAGAATGTAATACCCTGAGTGTGAGAAGGTCAAATGTGATAGAACAATAGGATGATAACTTGGAGTTTTACAATTACATAGACTGTTATATTCTATGTATTAAAATCAAATGTGATAGAACCGCAATGTGATAAATTAAGTCACTCTTACATCGAAACAGAATGTGATGCTTTTTACAACAAGATCAGATGGACAAAGAACACCGTACGCCTAGATGCAGTATACATCGCCAAAGCCAAATCTGCGGCCTCATTAGTGGTTCCCGAAAACTCCGCGCCCAGCTGCTCCGATTCGTCCCTGGAGGCAGAATAGGAAATACAAGCGTTGATAAATGAAATTCGGTTTAATCACTCTCTACAGTCCAAACTCCTGACATACACATAAGGTTTGACCTGAAAGCATGCCTGTATTTTTGGCATTTTTTTTTGTTTGGGTAGTTTAAACAAACAGCAAACATGCAAACAATTATTTACATAATAATTTATCATTTCTGTGATCTCAGGTTTCCAATGATATTAAATTAGTTTCAGAACTTATAACGGCACTCAATTTGAAACTTACAATGTTTTAGAGTAACCGGTATTGAATCGAAGTTTGCAATTTATGGATGCCAGGCGGAGCTTGCAGGTGTTGGTAATGATTGGTCTTCTCATGGAAATTCTAATTAGTTCCGCATCCAGAAATCATACTCGCATCTTGTTGGGTTCAGAGAGAGTCTTGTTCTGGAGTTCTGGGCAGACTTAATTTGATGTCAGCTGTAGTGCCATGGTGTGCAAATGTGGAGGCAAGAATGACAAACAGAAGCTACAACTACTTTTTGACACACCATTTCACGAATGGCAATGGTATGGCATTTGTATGTAGTTCACGGTCCTGTTTCATGCACTGCATGGGAACTGATGACTGGCGAGTGCGCAACAGACTCTCGGTCCGTAACTCATTAACATTGATGTACTCGCTCTGAATCTCGACTCAGTGATCAGGTTGTGGCAATGAATTTAGTGTTTGTTTAACTTAATGAGTTGTTACGTGATAGACGGCAATGGTTACATTGTGTAACAAATTGCATTCTAAACAAATGATGCAAGAAGGATCTCTGTTGCGCAACTAAATGTTGCATGTAATTGTAATGGGAAAGAGCCGATATTATTTGTGGCCGCTGTTTTCCAGTCCAATTCCAGCATTCTCGTGGTCAAGCCTCTCGCCACATGACGATTCAGAAGGAATCCACTGGCAGTGCAAACCCAAATCCAAGTCAAGGCAAACCACTGCCCGTCCGAAATAGTAAGGATCATGTGAATAGAATGGGAGGAAAGGGGAAAAAAGGTGCAAGGTTTGTGGATCTATATAGTGATATCGATATTCTGTCATTGACATAAGCATAAATAGATGTGATCTTCGGAATCTCCAGAGAGGAGGGAAAGAAGAAGTTTACTATATAACACTACCATGAACTACAACACTGAGTTACACCGTATTCACATTTAACCCGGACACCAACACGGACGGAGACCGACGGAATTTTGTCGATGATACATGCACTTTCGAAATCTTCTGTCTGGAGAAGGGAAGTAACTGAAATGTTTTTTCTGATCGAGTATTTAAAAATAGCTATTTCGAAGCAGCAATGAATAGATAGTTCTTCCTATGCACTTTCACTAGATAGGGAAGATTTTCCCACCAATGCACTTTTACTAGCCAAGGAAGATATTTCCCTACTTTACAGTGAGCATATGTAAAAAAGATACTTCCACCTCCCGGCCCCACCCCTCCCCATATAGTTTGCATCGATAGAGATAACAATAATGTTCTTCCCTATGCATTGCCAATGCAGGGAATAAAAATGTGTTAAGTTGCCACTTATTCAACAGTATCACGGTCATTATCACCATCACCATCACCTTGCCTACCACCGCCGTAAAATTCAAACACAAACAGTTACCACTAGCACCACCATGACCATAATCTCATTGGTAAACCGTCGATTTCGACGATGTCACTGTGCAGATGACCTTCTCTCATCGGCACGAGTGTGGCTGGAGAGACCGATTCTCGAGGTACACACCTGTGGGCAGCAGGGGCATTGGAACGCGGCTGTGGATTTTTTTTTCATATTAGAGAATTTATATTGTGTTTATTATTTATTATATTGACGAATTAACCTAATATTATAATCTCTAGGTGAATTTTGTCATTATATTTAAAATATTTATCTAAAATGATGTTGATTATTATGTAATTAGATAGTGATAATATTTGGTATCGTTATATCATTCTCAGCTACGTACAGAAGAAAACTGATAGAAAAGAGTTGTTTCATAATGCAATCGAATGACAGTATTTGTCTTGAAGCTCAATATGATTTTGTGTAGTCTACATAAATAATGATTACAATAACGATGTCACCACGAAATTGAAATTTATCTGAAGAGATATTAATTTACTAGCTATGCTAATAATGATAGTGATGATATTGCCATTAGAAAAGACAGGCAGAAGATAAGACAGTCCTTGAAGTGTTGTATTACCTATAATCATGCCAATCACCATGGAAGCAGCGCCTAAGAGACTCAGTGTCTTTTTCATCTCCACTTTCGCCGCCTCGATGGAGATCTCAGGCTTCTTTCTCGTGTCCTACGAGGAAACATGGTCGTTATTGTAGATCAGTACACTGTACCATCACTACTACTATATCGGTCATCCCAAGGATCACCATTTCTATCATATAAACACACCAAAAAAAAAAAAAAAAATACAAAAGAAAAAAAAAAACAGAGACATAAAAAGAATCTTCCCTGAGAAATAAAGTCAATCACTAAATAATTGATTTTTTTTCTTTTTTGTTTTCCAGTGCACAAGAATCGGACAGTTTTATTTAACACTAGTCTTATATAGGTTGAATAATTAGAATTGTCTTTTTCAGTGCCTACATACCTATTTATCCGATATATATAAAATGTGAGCTAGTTTTGTGTAGCTGGTAGAATGTCTTTGTTTGGATCCTTTCTAGAAAAGTGGATGAGAAACGAATTAGAGGTTTAGATAACTGAATGGTTGATGAATTATTTACTTGCTTTTCACATACTTACTTGTTTTATTGCTTTTTAAGTTGACAAATTAGTAGGTTGCTTATACATGTAATCAATCAATCAATCGATTATAAAAAGAAAAAAAAAGGGAAAGCACAAACCAGCCAGCGAACCAGCCATGCAAGCTGCCTCACAGCAGCCAACCGACCAACCAACCAACCAACCAACCAGCAAGTCAATCAATCAATCAATCAATCTCATCAGTCACTCAATCAGTCAATCAGTCAATTGACCAATCGATCGATTAATCAATCAATCAGCTACCACTGATTTTACAGAGGAAACCTCACACACATGCACAGACACATATACCTACACGCACATAATATCCCCGATTTACCAGCAAAATCATTCTATCAAGCAGTCCGTATTGTATATAATAATATATATAATATTCTACTACATGTACTACTTTGTAGTTACTGATGTAACTATTATCCACTACTGCTACTATTATTTCTACTGTTGCCGTCAATCTATTACCAATTCTATGTGAACCATTCATGTATTCATAACTAGTAATACACGTTGTGCCCTTATTGCTGTTTGTGCCAGTATAAATGATGAAATAAATTTACTAGATAGCACATCTTTCGTGACACCTCAAGGTACCCCCTCCCCACTTCCTCCCCCAATTGTAAACTTACTTTGGTGGACATGGCTATGAATTGTCAACTGGAGCTGTTACTTCCTCAGACTGGAATCTAACATCTCACATCTAAAACATGTGGTCACCAAACATGTGGTCAACAACGAGCTGTTTAGCTAATGGGTCCAGAATGCAGTCAAAATATCCTGAAGTTAAAAAAATCGCCCGTCTTTAAATCGCCGACACCAGAGGCTCTGGATGATGGGACTATGCGGGATAGTTCTCTGATTTTCACTGCGCAGTGCGACACAGCGAAAGAAGATCGCTTTTATAATTTTTTAAACACATATAATTAAATACATGTAAAGGAATTAATAGTATACAACGATTCTGGTTAATGTGTCAATGTTTCCTTACTATTACTATTAATTATAATTATTGCCCCGACAAATCTCTGAACTCGTAATCTCATTCACTCACGATCCAGCTTAGGCTTTGTATTCGCTTGCTGCCTGCGCCGATGTCCTTGCCACACTGCGCCATCTCCGTCTGTCTTAAGTCAGATGAAATATTTCACTGTGACGTTTGTTTGTCCATTCCCTGATGTTTTCCAAATAATTTGTTCTTGGTCTGCCTCTTCTTCTGTTTTGCTCAAGCTTTCCTCTATTCTCTTATTACATATTGAATAACATCGTTCATTAGTGAACATTGTTTTGTTTTTTGTATGTTTGTTTGTTTGTTTTTGTTTTTTGTTTTTGGTTGTTGTTGTTGTTGTTTTCAACAGACATGCCCCAGGAACACACGTTTCTTCTTTATAATGAGTTGCAACAACTCTCTCTCACCTTTCAGTTCTATGAGTTCTTTTCAGTTCTTTCATTAGTCGTTTTCTCCTTTCAGCTGATTCTCATCATTCTTCGATATAACCTCATTTCTGCCGACATGACTTTCTTCTTAATCTTTCTCGTTCAGCATTCATCTTTCGGCACCGTTATTATCACCCATAACCACTTCGAAATACGTACATATTTCTTTTGCAATACGTACATATTTCTTTTGCAATGTCCTACATAACAGAGAAATGTGATTCTATCATCCTGTAGCTACTTCTTTTTATTAAAACGCAGGGTTACATGATGTTGAAAATCGCATCTTCTAGGTTCACTCCCCTCCCCTCTCCCCCTCTCTTCCTTTCTCACACACAACAAGAAGCTCCTCTTGTGAAACTTCCACATATACCGAAAAGTGGATCACAAACGTTTCTTGTACAAAGATGGGAGGACCTATTGTCCAAATTGCTATTCTAACATAGGAGAAAAAACACAAAATAAGGGTGAGATATAATCTACAGTTCATCTTGTCTTTAACCCTAGACGATCTGACCAAACATTAGGTAATCGTCTCTTGCCTTATAATTCTTTTACTAACAGCATAATAATAAAAATGACATGCTACTCTTATTATATATCTTTGAGATACAAACTTCCATCCCTTAAATATGATTGGAATAAGTCATCACAGAAGGATGAACACATTTTTTAAAAGTGACAGTCACTGCCCCAAATCTAGTCACTAAAGTTCTGAAAAACAAAAACAAAAAACAAAACAAAAAGTGAAACATTACACTAACAGAGCTGTCATTGTAATTGCTCCTTAACACCTATGTTAAAATTTCACTAGCACCAGGAATATTTGGATCTACTGCCTGACAAACGTACGCAAATGTATGCTCACCATAGCACGTTAATTTTTATAGTTTTTCTTTCGGTACCTCTCTGCATACTGTAACACTGGTCATGACGTAATGCTTGTTTGACAAAATTAATAACGTGGGCTATTGTATTTGTATTACATTCCTGAAAATCAATAATTTCTAAACGGAATGAAGGTTCTCGGATTCTGGCAAATAAGGTTTATAATTTTCTTGATAATTCCTGAACAGCAAGCAGAACTGCTCTGTTTCTGAAAGGCTTTTGTCCAAATGTCTTTACTGATTATGGGGCATTTATTCTAGGGCGAAACGACGGGTAGAAGATGATCTCATTGTAACATCACGTTTACATCATGTTCCAACTCTTAGCACAGCTTAATGGCCCGGTCTAATATCTAAATGATGGAGTTTACTTTTAAAAGTATCCGAAGAAACTGCTGTAATGGATTCAATATATCTGTTCTGAATTTATGTTTGAAAAATGGCAGTTTTAACCTAAATTACTACACCTTTTTGCACTATTGTATGCTGTCATTTGAAAAGTTGTTCGTACATACATGCAAAACATAATGAGCTATTATCTGAATAGATCGGCCTCTTGACAACTTTAGGGTTAAAATAAATTCAGTTTTCAGTCTGCACTCGTCCACCGTGTAAGAGAGGGAGGGGGAGGGAGGGGCAGCAGTTGGATTGGCCAGCTTTGGATAAAAACTCTCCAAGTCTTATGCTAAATCATCTTAAAACACAAGCTGTCATCCCTTAAACAATAAATTTAATGTTACCATAGAAATCCTGACAGTTGGGCAGTTCTTATTAACATTTCCAGGCTTTCAAAAACGTCAGATTATTATGGCATCATACAATCACAAAGACAGTTTCATTTAGGAAGCAAGAAATCGAAATGACAGATAGAATAGTTACTGACTCTCCTATGTTACGCTAGGTAAAGAACAGCGAGTTTTCTGTGTAAATAGATGATATCAAATCAAAATAAACAAACCAGAAATAAAACTAAAAGTGAAACTGTGAAAACAAATACTACTGTCTAGATAAAACTTGAGACTAGCAGTTCCCGTTACATCTTTGCAGACATTGCAGTTGGGGTTGTTCTGAATCTTTGGACACGAGAGACAATGAATTTGGGTTGTAAAACAATGGCACTGAATGTCGAGTCTTTCTAGTACATTGTAGGGAAAGTTATTCCATCTCTGGTATTTGCCCTACTTTTCCTTGTGTTATATCCATGAGCTGCACATTGACAACCGATCTTGCATGAATGAGCCTCTTTTTTCTGCCAGCTAGATTATTTCCCTTTGCCAAGTACAAAAGGTATTATAAAAATATTTCAGTGAAGGAAAAGATCACGTTTTCTTTTATTATTTGAAATGTGTGAAGCAAAAAGAAAAATTATGAAAAAAATATCAGTTTGAGAAAAAAGACAAAAAACAACAACAACAACAACAACAACAAACAAACAAACAAACAAAAAACACATTTCCATCACATCATAAATTTTTCAGAATTTTCTGTTACACATTACTCAAATAACAAGAGAAAGGTGACTCTGTCTTTCTTTGCATTGCTTGGGATATACTTGGCAAAGAGGAGTAATTTGACTGACGGTCAAAATGGCTTATTGTTCATAAGGACAATGTGTCCACATTATAAACAGAGCAGTCAAGTATCCTTACCACATGACAAGTAATTGACAGTGCTTATGAAACGAAGAGCTCATTATGTAAATATTGACAAACATAAAACAAGTACAATACCCACTGGCTAACTCCAGTTTCTTACGGACACAATGAACACTTGAAGCGTTGATGGCATCAAAGGCAGTCTAGACAATGACACTAAGCTGGCAGATATATTATATATACAGGAGAGGAATTAAGGGAAGCACATTGTAAGTAAGAGAATAGACATTTTTAAAGGATGCAACTTGACACATTCGTCCTTATGTCCATTGCTCGGTAACCTGTTTCAATAGGGGGAAATAAGCTAGCTGTATGAAAATTTCAATAGGTCGGAGTACTTCAAGAAATGAAGATGGTGCCAAAAAAAAAAAAAAAGCGGAATGCAAACATAAGTACTTTGGCAAATGACACAAGAGATCTCAGGACTTATAGAATAAATCTACTGGATAGGTGATCTTTGCAGGGCTTCTAATGGCCTCAGAAATGTACTATTGTATATATAATGATGGGAATTGGTACACATGTATTATTGGGAAGCTGTCAATGTGCATTCGTGGGTCAGTGTCTATAGAATAAGGGTATTATCCGACAGGTCTCTGACAGATCCTCTTGGCGCCATCTTTCATCAAAGGTGCCACCACAGCAGAAGAGTGCAGGTTCATTCAAACAGAGAAGAAGCGAGCACCACGCAAGGCCAGAGCCTCCAGCACCAACAGCACGCCCCTACCCACTTCCTCGCCTGGATTGGCCTCACCAGTCACCTCCGGACCCACCGAGTCAGCTCAACTTTCAACTAGTCTGATGTCTTGATCATCTTCGACAACGAAATACGAACAACAGCTATTCAATGTCTGATGAACTGTGCCTGAAAGCGTGTGTATTGATGTGTGTATAATATATAAGTCATAGAGACAGAACGTATGTCTCTCCCCGTATAGGAAAGCGCTGCCATGGTGAGACGGCATCTGTGAACTTCTCTATTAGACACATTAGCAAAGACGAACTGCGAGACCGCCGTGTTACAGTCTGTTTGATTTTTTTTTAATTCTCAAACCTTTCAATCCTAAGAAAGTAGGATTATCTTGGGTCTAAGTGATTGCCTTGTTTGTTGTGTGAAGAATTTTTGTGGATGAAAATTTGGAATCTGGAAATTTTGCCTGGACAGGGTCATTTCCTCCTGTTCTGAAATATATTTTTCCTTATCCGAGAAGGCTAGCCATCGGCTTCACCACCCAAGAAGCCAAGACCCGAATTCACTGAAAAAAAAATGCAGGTTTCAGTCTTCGTATCCTCCCCATTCCCCATTGGCAGGATCCGCGAGTGAACACGGGACCTACGACGTGAGTTTTTCACCATGGAGCAAACGCCAGGCCATATGGCCATGGCGATTCCTCACAAAAATGTTCCTCTTCAGAACTGAGCACGTACCTAAGACCGAGATAATCCTACTTTCTTAGGATTGAAAGACTACATAATAATAATAAAAAAAATATTTTTAGAAAAGCTAACTCCAAGACACTCCAGGTTGAGAGCTGCCATTAATGAGGCCCAGTCGGAGTGGCGTATCCATATAGGATTATTCACATTATCTTACAGTTGCAATAGAAGTATACGCTCTGTGTGTGCGCGTGCATGTATTCTATTGCAAGTCATGAATTGTGTTCTAATATTTATTATTTGGGAGAGGGAGAACGGGAGGGGGGAATTAGACTTTTCCCATTATAGCTTCCTCAGATTTTCTTCAATCACTCTATCATTTTACGATCCAGAAGGTGTCGAATGCTATTTTTTTTTCAATACACACATATTCGGGGATCTTCAGTGCTTAAATTTGAGTATCAGAATAGTTATTAACCATCTTATTCCATTAACCAACTAACCAGTCAACTAAACAGCCCATCTGACGATTAGCCAACCATTCACCACCCAATCAACCAACCATTAAACAGCCAGCTAGCCAGCTTACCAGCTAACCAATTACAAAGCAATCAACCCACCGAACAAAAACTACCAACCAGTCAGCTCACCAACTAACCGAACAGCCAGGTCACCAACCAATCAAACAACCAGCCAGTCAACCGACCAATCAACGACCAATCAACCATTAATGAACCAGTCAATCACTAATTAACCAACGGGCAAAACAAACAATCGAAGACACAATCAACCAACAAACCGTGGAGTTGATCAATTAACGAACCAAACGATCAGTAACTTCATGAACCATAAAAGAAATAGCCATTGAAATTCAGAATCAACCAACTAACCTGCGAACTAACCAATAAATCAAAATGTGAAAACAGCACAATATGATGACCTAAAATATCTACCCATCCCTTTATCATCCACGCTACATTTTAATAAAAGTTCGCTGACAACAAGATGGTGGGAGTTACCTTGCTCATTTAGAAGGACGAGGCCAGTTACGTCAACAGCAGCATCTTACTCTCACTATTCTGGTTTCTGGAATGTATAATAAAACAAACATCACCACCGCCACCTGACCATCATCACAACAACAACAACAACAACAACAACAACAGCGACAACGACAACAAATCATGTTAAGCAGGCCAACATATAATATGTCATTCGCCATTGCACCATTCATAAATTGATGGTTCTTAGCTATTGAAACAGACGAGTGTGCACTTATTGACGGAAACTGTGGCATTTGGACAGCCCTTAACGACTCTTTCAATTTTGAAACTTTACAGCTTAAAGTTCTTATATATTCTATTGTTATGGCGATTAGAAACTGTGATCCGCCCTGTATCGTTCATATCGATGCAAATTCCAAACAATCCAACATCAATAAACTGAGTATGAGAGAACAAACTCTCATATGGACAATGGATTATCGATTCTTCAGTTCAAACAATGGTTTGCTTTTCACTCTCGCAAGAGAAAAAAAAAGGGACGTTGCTTTTAAATGTTTTCTTTTCCTTCTTTTCCATTTTCTTTTTCGTGTTTTCCTTCTTCTGCTTCTTTCTCTCAGTCTTCTTCTTCCTCCATCATATTTTTCTTTCTTCTTTCTCTTGCTCTTGTTCTTCCTCCTCTTCTTCCTTTTTTTCTTTTTCTTCTCCTAGTTCTTCTTTATCCTCCTCTTCTGCCACTACTATTGCTACTTATTATTTTCTTATTTTTTCTTCACTCCTTTGTCCATTTTTTCTTTTTCTCCGGTACCCATAACCTCAGTTGTCCCTCGACGCCGATGAATACTGTAACCTTTCCAGTGTAAACCTGTTTCCTCTGTTTGAGGAATGTAATTACACGCAAACATTAACTTTGTTTCCAGACAGCTGTTTCTATTCTTCTAACACCCCAAGAAAATGAGAACCATAATAATGAATCATTTAATAATTTAAAAAATGCATTGTTTGCTATAGATATTATTTAACAAGTCTTTCCACTTTATTTATTGGGACTAGTTTAGATAATGACGAAGTTCTTTAGGGGACTGTTAGCTGTAAAACCATTCATTATTTGAGCGCTTTGAGGCTAATAATGCTATTTATGTAGAAGGTCAAATAGAAGTTCAGAGTTACTGTAAACCTCCTGCATTCCCTACCCTGTTCTCAAGCAGTAAAATGACGCGTTGGATAGTTTAATGTTTTAACCCCAACAGTGTCAAAGGCTAATCTGGTCAAAAACACGCATGTCAGGCAAGGTACTGGAATCCCAATCCAAATAACTGGCTAAAATGGTAACATAGTTCTCATACTTCAGGGAGTTCGTAAGATCTGGACTCAAGGGAAATAACACTGGCTATAACATTTTTTGTAGAGTTTGTGTATCGGATATATTATGTGAACTTACAAAGGGCACTTAATTTTGCACCATAGATGGTGAAATCACATCCAGCGTCTTATATACTGTAGGACAACCTACTCTACGAACAGGGTTATTGAATCAAGAATCTGGGAGGAAGGGGATGACAAATTACAAATATTTAGGGAAAATATGTTGCATGCGCCCATCACAAATGAAGTCAATGAGCCGTCATTTTCCACTATCTTCAACACTGTTATATTGCCTCACAAATGATGCCTAA
>JBCEWB010537775.1:0-18771 GCA_039654565.1 Peronia peronii | reverse complement strand
TTCTCGCTGTCGAGCAGTGGATCACTTCCCGAGCAGCCAAGATCAAGGCTTTGCTCGCGAGAAACGAATACTCGGCTCATCTCGTGCCCACTCCTAGAAGACAGTCACTTAAAGGGCAACCGATTTAAATATATGTATATATAGTTAAATATCAATTCATCTGCATAGTTTTTTCATGTTATTTTAGTCTCTTTATTTCCGTTTACGACCTTTTCCTATTGTTCTTACCCAGTTCAAATAGAAAATTCTGGACGTTGTTGCATCAGCACAGAAGAGAACTGGTATAAATAATTAAAGTCTTCGACTCTACGAAATTTGGCGACTGACATTCTCTTATTTATGCTTCCCCTCGTCACGACTCTTCAACATGCAACGAATTTCTCCACTAGCCGAGGCTGTCATAATTATCTTTGTCCTGTGCCTCCGGCACAGAGGTCTTGATACTTTTTATAGCGACCAAGGAGAAAGTACTCTATACAATTTATCGACTATATGCACTGTTTACCATTACTCTTCTACAACTCCCTGAAAGGAAACAAACCCAAACCCTACCAAACGGTATGTTTTTTGTCATCCCAAAGCGCATTTGGTGATTAGAACCGCCTTAGATGGGTAGTAGAGGACGTATATTTTTCAAATCGCTAGAATATCTCTACATGTATTGTGTAGAACTAGACTGAGATTGGATTCTATTGGTCACGGTGCTCCTCATTTGGGCAACCTGTGGAAGTTCGGAAAACAAAAAACGTTTTTACAAAGGATAACGCAATGGAAGATATGTTAAATAGATCTAGATCCAGATCTAATATTATAACATACAGTAAGGTTCCTTTTTAATTTGAAATTTTGTCGATAGTGATTAAATTACGTCAAGTCTATTTTAAACACAGGTCATCAATATCAAGAGAGAGGTAGATCTAGATCTATCTAGATCTAGATCTAATATCTAGGCTAGTAATAATAGTAAAGATAGCAAAGGGCATTTTATAGATCTAGATCTAGCGCCTCACCCCCAGAGGGCTCAAAGCGCTTAACAGAACCAAAATGTTTTACAGCCACATACAAAATATGCCTCAAACAAACAGGAGCAACAACGTTCACAATCATAACACGGTATACAGACATGATCTGATGCGCTCATTGATAATAATCTAATGAAATACTTAAGTTTGTAGACATGACTGACAACCATGACCAGGTACAGCGAAAGCTGGAAAACACTACTCAGACAGATGCTTGTTGAACAAATAGAGTCTATGTTTTTAGCTGTCATTTAAATGATTCTAGGCGTGAAAAGTTGTGAATGCACTCTGACAGCATGAAGAGCAGAAAGGTGGTTAAGACTCTTAGATCTCAAATTTCTAGAGGGTACATAAGGGCATAATAAATCTGTTAGATAAGCTGGTATGGTAGACTTCTGAGTGTGAAAACAAAAAGTTGCCACCTTGTATTCAATCCTGGCTTTTATGTAACCAATGCAATGATCAGAATCAAGGAGTGCTGTGGTACTACCCCAAGGTTCTAACGGCTAAGCGGGCTGCATTGTTCTGTACCCTTTGAAGTTTAACAAGCTTATCGTCCTGCAGCTCAGCATAGCATTCAACATAGCATGTTCTAATCAACTGATTGATTTGATATTCCATTATCTAGATCTAGATTAGAAAATCTAGATCAGGGATCAATACTTTCAAGTTTCTGCTAGATCTAGATTCCTCTATGCTATTTTTATTACTGTAGACTAGGCTGCTCATCCTAGACTTGATCTAGACACTAGATAGTTTAATAGCAACTTCATCTAAATCTAGTCAATCTAGATAAGCTTCTAGAGCTAACATTGACACAGAATAGCTCTAGGGTCTTGGTGGGACAAAACACGTTAAATCTAGATAGAGTTACATCAGTCATAATTTATTTGACATTAGACCCCAGACTCATCTTGCTGCCCTCACTCTAAACACTGATCAGATAAAAATTTTTCATGATTGAATATTTTAGGACACTTGCCAAATTATAATATAATTCATTTTTATAATACTTTTATGGATAGAATGAGGGAGGCTCATGAATGTCATTTTTCTTTGCACAATATCCAACAATCGCATTCTGAGCCAAAATACAGATTTTTATTGCAAATAAAAGTCAGTACAGTGGTCTCTCCTTAAGGACCTGCCACCTCTGGACCCAGTCCACCTACCTGCCTCAGCTGTGAAATAGAAATTTTTCTCTGTAATTTGTCTGCCTAGGAATCCATTCCCAATAAAAGAATCCACCTAAGAGCCCAATGTCTGGCCGGGACACACGAATACTCATGGTGTAACTTTACATCATCATCCACTTGATCTTCCTTGAGAGAAAAGCACAGGGAGGGGGCAGAGGAAACAAGGAAATGAAGAGTGGAGGTTATTGGGGATGTATGTCTGCGTAATAATTTCACACATGGTGACAAGCTCAGAGCCATTTCTTTGTTTGCCAACACTTGGAGCTGCACCCATGAAAGGAGTAAATTTAGCCTGCCTGACAGGTCAGTTGTTTTCCTGCTTGGGTAGGTCTGGCAAACAATTGTCACTCATGCAATTTTCCATAGGGCTAAACATGTTTTCATTCAACAATGGTACTATCATTTGAAAACTCACTCAGTGTATGAGAGGAGCTGGGTATCATTGATGAAACTTTAAACCAGGAAAGATTAGGAAATGTTACATCTAATTACAAAGACCCTCCCACATAATGGAGAAAGCTCTTTTTATTCCCAAAGATAACTCATGCAATGGTAGCAGACAAGACAGTGGGCAGATGAGTTGCATAACTTTTCAATCTGCCTAGGAGCCCATTTTTTTGTCTCCCAGTGACTGGGTTCCAAGGTGGAGACCATTGTATGTAGATTTTCTCGGGATGTCTGAAGAATTTTTACAACACAGTCTCTTAGGGTAGATTTTAGCTTTGTTTTTTTTTGAAGTTACATCCAAAGGGTTTAGGCATTCAGATATGATTACTGAATAAGCTGATCTAGGAAATAAAAGACAAGGATAACTAAAAGCAATACTTTTTTCAAGGATTTAGTTGTCACAATTTTTTTCTCCTGTATTTTGTATGGAAATGATGTGGTGAGATTCTTAATTATGCTATCACTTATATTTTTAAAAATACTTCAATTTTTTTTTTATGAGTGTGTGTTTCAGAAAGCTGGTACTTCCTTCTGGAGCAATAATTCAAAACTTTATCAGTGATAGAGTAAAATGGAAGAAACACAGAGCTTTTGTAGGTCTTGATTGATATGGGTGATTTGAGTCAACCTCAGGTGAATATTGTGAGCAAGTCAGTTGCAGAGTTATATTTCAGCCTTTCAATTCCCATAGGCATCTGTCTCTGCCTGAGATCATTATCATATAAGGAATGTATGTTTTACTTTCTTCGGATGAAGCATTTTTTTTTTTTTTTGTTACAAAATATTATTTTTGCAGGTGTTGTAGCATTTGTCCTGCTTGTCGCATGTAATGAGAGCTGCCTACATTCCGTTATTTCAACTTCTAAAAATTTCTCAATCACCATTCTGGCTTGTAAATGTAGATTTATATAATTCGAATATCCTGTTCTAATAGACATATTGTGTTATCAGAGTGATTTTCAGTACAGAAAATAAATCTAAAATAAATAGTATGTATTGTCCTTCCATTCAGGACTTTAATCGCCTTACAAATGTACAAGGGTATGATTGTGGCCTCCTGGTCGTGCATGTGAAGCATGATTGTGGCTTTGGATAGATGCCTGCCAAAATTAATTTGTCCATAAATCCTCCAGTTTCTCTGGCCATGAGGATCGAACTGTTATTTTCCCAATTACAAAAATTTATGATTTATCCCTTTAACTCACTTTGAGTGCTCACTTTTAATTTATGTGCATATCAAAATAGATAGTTAAATTTACAAGTATATGACTAACAGACCCCATTTGCAAATTTAATTGCCTATTGGAAAATATTTATAGTAATAGTACATGTACAGTTATATATATGAATTAAAACTTACACTCAGTGGGTAAGATTAATTTGAAATGTGTCAGTTGAAACTCTTGAGGTAGATGATGCTGTTTTGAAGTTAAAATGTCAGTCATTTTCAAGATACAATAGTTTGGGACTGACAGCAATACATGACCAGGAAGGCAATTAAGATGTAAAGTATATTGAAAGACTGGTTGTTTTACCCCTCAGTTTCTTGACACTTTTATGATTAACAAGGATTAGATTGTAACAGTAGGGAAATGCTCTATATAGAAAATAGAAACATTAGTTGTAAATTGGTATTCTATTCCTGTGTTTCATAGCTCTACAAAATTATCAAATCAAATGTTTGCCACAGTGGATGCCCAATATGGAGAACTGAATACATGTTCCAATATGATAATGGGATATTCTGTTCTGGTAATTCCATGGCTTCAGCATAGCAATGATGGTGTAGTCTAGACCTACTACGGGACTGTAAGATCAGTATTTCAATATTTATGTATTTCATGTGGAATAGTGATTTAGTGAGAGACCCAAGCGTGACCGTGGCCTTCTGACATTTAGTAAGTGGTCACACAGAGTTAATCAGCTTAGCTGCCCCATTCACCATACCAAAGACATCTTGGCATTACACACTGCATTAAGGTTGTAGTGTGCGTTTGAATAAGTCACATTTATATTTTTGTATGCAGTTGCTTTTTCTTTGGTGAATATACTGGAAATCCTGGTGACATTGTTAGGTAGGGTTTTTTTTTTTAGGTTTTCCAGATAAATTTGTTTGTGGCAATAGTTAAAATTAGATTGGTCCATGGAAAAAATAGGATAGAACTATCTGTTGAGTGTGTGGTCTATTGTGACAATGAGTTTCCTCTTTGAAGAATCTGTGAGAATGTTACTTGTTTGTTTGTGTGAAGTGAAATTTGGGATAGACTGTTACACGTTTCGTCATTATGTGGCAGATGAAATTCATTTTATTTAATACTAGATCTATATTGGTTTTGCTTTCTTGTGGAACAATGTAACAACATTCTCTGTCAAACTCATTTGGTTGTCTGTAGCAAAAGAATTTCCTGAAACCTGGAGACCGTAGTAGTGTTTATTTCTGTGTGAGAAAACTATTAGGGACCTCATGGAGTCTCTATGGCAGTTATCTACATTAGTGTCACTCTAGTACTTGTCTACTAACCAGAAGGGGGTGGGGAGGGACTCACATTTACACATTACATCCGTCCTTAATTAACCTGTAAATTTCATTAGTATCTAGAGAGACAATATTTGTTTCATTGCGGCAAAATGGAATATGAGATGGTTTGCCATAATATGCTCAAGTAGATAAAATTCATATGTACAAAGGGACTATAATTATATTAGCTTCTTTTTGCAGTAGAAGGAGTATGAGAGAAAGTTTGTCATCTGTTTGAGTTTTGTGTGGTTATTAAATTTCATTTGTAAACAGGAACCATGGCAAGCTTTCTTTCTTTGTCTTTTTTTATTGATATTTCTAATACTTGTAGTAGTTTGTCACCTGTTTGTTGTCATTGCTTGTCTGTGCACGTATACAAAGGAGTTTTAATGATTATTCTTTTAAATTGTCTCTTCTCAGAGATTTTGCGCTGCCACTCTTTTGGTACAATATTCATCTTTGCATATTTGCTATCATCATTACATATTAAAAGACATCAGGAGTTATTATTGGACTGCTTTTGTATTTTATGTGAGAGAACAGTAATCACTTTCTTTTGTTATGGCTAATCTCTGCACATATTTAATGATGTTTTGTTATTATCTCTTCCCAAAGATTTAGCACTGCTGCTCTACTGGCCAATGGATATTTTAGGAGCTTTAACCTAGCCTGGCCTCTAACCTGTCTTTGGCCCTTGGTCTATTGATGGAGGTCAATGAAGGCTTCCACCCTGAACACCGAGCTCGGGCTCTGACTTTGCCAGCATCTGATTGGATACACTCCACACGCGGCCGTCGTAGAAATCAAGATAACAGAGACAATCGCCTGAGTTTGGGCTCCAGCTTCCCACCAGCTTTTGAATGGAGAGATGACCAGGAGTCTTCAGAGGTATGAGTTTGATCCTTCATTTGATGTCAACCAAGCCAGTAACTTCTGAGTTCTACTGTTGATGTTTCTGTTGGTTTTGACCTCTGTTCACATTGGCAAAGTAAAAAGTTTGTGATGAAGGAATGATTTTGATTATTTTGTTAAAGGATATTTTATTTGATCCTCTAATCATTTTGTCAAAATATGAGTTATGTTGATCTTTTTATTAAGTCTTGATATATGTTTGACCCGACATCACTTTGGCAAGGTATGAACAGTGAGCAGTGTTGATTTTTTATTTTGTCCCATATGTTTTGTGATCCACAATGACATTGCAAAGTTAATATCATGAAAAAGTGATTTGGATCTCCTCACTTTGTCCGACGATGTGACCCATAATCATTGTGGGGAAACTACTACTACTTTGCTCTCACTCCCCATCCTCCTGCCCCCTTCCCCTCTCTCCCCGAATTTTATTATTAACTCTTTCACTGCCAAATCCTTTACAACTCCACCTCCTATCTGGCTGTTACAACATTTGCTCCTTGTCAAATTTAGACGCTCTGGAGCAGTTTGATTATTCATCGTGCAACACTTGTAATGAATTCACTGATTTGTACATGAGGAAGATGATAGAATAAACTTAAGGATTTCAGCAGTGAAGGGGTTAAGTTAAAGTCTAGCAAGAGCAAATGAGTAATCTTAGGAGTTGACCCTCACCAGGCATTGATTCGTTTTCTTGCTTTATCCTTTTGCCAAAGCCTAATGAATAAATTTTACACTTTGATTATGCTTTTTTTTTTCTTTGATTTTAAAAAGAAGTAAAGTAAGGTGAAATGAAGAGTCTGGTAAAGTGGGAATTTTGCTTTGCCTATAAATTGGTCTTGATGCATTTGACAGGTTGTGTTATCATCAAAACAAAATATAACTTATAGGCAGTAGCCTCATGTGACTGGATTTTTATTGTGACTTTATGAGGTTTAACTTCATAGTACATGTCCATGAGCTTTACTTGGTCTTGGATTGTTAGGGTGGCATTCTTGGCACATATAGACCTAAGTCTGATGTGATTTTCATATTGCCTGTGAGTACATGAAATTTGACCTCCTATTCATGCAGGTTGGTTGATCTGAATCCTAGGACCTTGAGCATCCACAGTGCTTTGGTGATTGCTTGTTCCACCCCCCACCCTCCCACCCCACCCCACACCTTCCCAGATCCTCTCCCTTACCCCACCCACAACCCCCTCCAATGAGTGTGTTTTCTGTCAAGGAATCGTCATTCTACGTCATGTTGAGGTTGTGTCAACAACCCTAATCTTTCAAATGATGGCAAGAGATAATACATCTATCTATGTCTGTAACAGTTTGCGCAGAGTCTTTGATTTAGCCCACAATATCATGGCTAGAAAGAACAGTCATTCTCTGCGTCCTAGAGAGAAGTGGCTGGCCCTATGTCAGATGTGATGATAACATTAAAATTTGGTCGCTTCTCAACAATCAGCCAGAATAGGCTAAAGTTTGTTACTTCACTTCCTTTTGATTTGTTTCATCTGCTATCAGCAAGATAAAGCAAAAAGGAACCACTTTTTTTTTTTTTAAATCTCCAGATCTGACTGTGATTTAACTGTTGTAATGGCATGAGAAAAAGATGTGATTCTTTATTGCATATGTGCTTTATGAGTGTTTTTCAATCATTTTCACAATGGCAAAGAAAATTACACGTGATAAATGTTTTAGTCGTCCTTGAGATGGAGACTTTTGTGAGCTCAAAGCACGTTCTTATAATAGGTTTTATGTATGACATTTACTTCCTGCTTCAGCTAAATGTCACCGTTATGTCTTGTGTTTGTTATGTGTGGACAGGCTACGTCATTTGAGCCCGATTTGTTCACAATAGGTCATCATTTCATAATCGTTTGAATCGCTTTGCCGCTACACCAGCATATAGAATTGTTGTGCACCAAGAAAGATAAGAGGGTTGTTTCATTTCGCATGCCTCATATTTTAATAAGAAAAGAATTACAATAACTCATAACTGACGAAAATTCCATCAGAAAGAACGTTTTAAGGGTCTGGTTAGAAGTTTGTATAATAACGATTATCTGGGAAATACGCATCTGTTTCATAAGACTCCTCTTTGGTTTGTATTATCTGCTTATGTCTGAATAACTTTCACAATGAACTCTTTCAGCGTATCTGCAATACGGGCTAACAATTTCTTGCTGTTTTTGATTGGTTACGTGTGTTTTTTTGTACACAAGTTACAAGGGTGGACCGAGAGCTCGGATACATTAATTTGTGCTAATGCCTACTTTCCACAAGACTTATTAAAGATACCGGATGTGAGCGATCACCCAAGGCTTCTGCCGTTGTTTGCAGATATAGGTGCATTTTGAATGCTTTCCGTACTGTGTGTCTCATTTAGGTGGAATTTGATGATTCCTTCAAAAATTGATCGATTCAGAAGAGTGACAGTGGGAGGGAAATGGGGGGCAAAAAAATGGTGGAAGTAATATGAAAAGACACCTTTGAGTGCACAGAGAACATTGTTTTTGGCCTATTCTATCGACGGATTGATAAATCAATGAGTGAATGCATGAGTGAACATGAATGAATGGATGAATTAACCAACCACGAACGAGTGAATAAATAAATAGAGCCAGTAGCATATAAGCATTGTTTGATAAAATACACTAGATCTATACGCGTTTTCCCTCTTGCCTCTACGAAAGGGCCACGAAAGTGCCCTGGTCACTATTCTCCTGCGGTGAAAGGGTCTAAGTTTGACAGTTTCAGTAATCTAGAAATGTCAGATGTTCCTTTCTGTGAACCCGCTTTCAACCCACAGCCCCTTTTCCATGAGTTATATACTTATCTGCACAATATATTTATCGTAAAAAATCACAGATAATCTCTTCCGTTATCACACGTGCAGAATGCCGGCTTCCTTTGAACTCCCGCAACGAGAGGGTCAGCAACGAGTGATTTACGAGAAAAGGACTTAGGTGGCGAAATAGGCCCGAGTGTAACGTGTCATGAGATATTGAAATCTTTAGCTCAAGTCAAAACGACATCGCAATGACAACAACAACAACAATAGAAACAATAACAACAATAACAACAAAAACCAAACACATGCAAACACACGCACACACACATACACACACACACACACACACACACACACATATAGAGCAGTCCCTGACTTCTAATCCCACAAGATATGACCTAGCATAGAATGTCAGAGCCTTGATATATAAAAGGTAGTTTGTTTGTTTTCGTTTTTGTTTTTTTTTTTTCCGTTGCGTTCGTTTACTTTATCTTCTTTAGTCATTCTTTAAAACACTGGATTCAGCTTTTACTGGCATTAATTTCATTCTGTTTGGCCTTAGTCAGAGCACTGTCGATCAAAGATATAAATGACTTTTTGAAATCCGTGGGAACAATGTTTCATTTATGTCGCTGACACAGACCTCAACCTCGTAACTAAACGAGTGGATTTACTCCCAGATATAAATAATTAGGAGTTTGTAGGCCATTGACGCGGCTGTGTATACACTTGACTTCAGTGCCATGACTATAGCTGCAGCTTTAAAGGCTGGCTTGGTCATCTGTTACTATTATTGTAACAAGGTCAAGATTGTCACCGGAACTGACTAAGCTACATGCAACTTCTTAGTTAAACAAGAACGTTACATCCTTTCTTTCTTTGCTCCTTCCATTGTTCTTTCCTCCCTTCCTTCCGTCTTTCTTTCATTTCTTCCTTCATTTCTTCTTTCCACCGTTTCTCCCTTCTTTCGTTTCTTTCTTCATTTCTCCTGTTTACCTCTTACATCTTCCTCGTCTTTCTGTTTAGTATTTCCTCGTTATTCCTTCTGTTTAATTTCCTCTGCCGTTCTTTATTTCCTTCTCTCTCATTTCGTTTGTTTTTCGGCGGTAGTAATCGGTTAGATTGGACATCACTCTCTTCATGTGTGAAGTAATTCTCTGTGTTCCTCGCCCTCCCCCACCTCCCCGGCCTCCCTGCCCGAGCATTTCACTGGATCTGTGGACGACCTTTAACCTACTTTAGACGCTAGACCGACTAACCTGACCCCAGACAATGACGCAACTTGGTTTGATTTGCCGTATCGTACTCACGTATTATATCTGTATGCCAGTTTGCTTGTTTGTCTCTCAGGCCGTCTGTCTGTATCTTCTCTGTTTATTACTCTCTATCTGTTCAGATATTATCCATCCATCCTTCATCCATTCATCCATCCATCCATCTATCCATTCATCCATCCATCTAATCATCCATCCATCTATCCATCCATTCATCCACCCGTCTATCCACCCATCCACCATCCATCGATTCATCCATCCATCATTCCTTTCACCCATCTGTCCATCCATCCGTTCATTCATTCATCCATCCATCTAACCATTCATTTTTTATCTCTACGAGCCGCGTTGTGGCCGCAATTTTGCATCTCGCCGCGATTTTTTTTTTGGGTGCAATTTGTATCTTTTCCTTGTAACTGAGGAGAAAAACGGCGAATCTATCCAATGACGAGCACACGATCAATCCTCTTGTGATCGCGAATAGTGTCCCCTTTTAAATCGCTGATTTTGTAAACCTTTTCTAGACTTTATGACACTGGAGAGCGGTGGATTTAGATTGTGTGGTGGATTAACTTATTCAGTACGAGTTCTTCAACGATGCATTCATTCTTCAATTACATAAGCAGTCAGTCCAAAAGTAAGAGTGTCCATAAACAAGAGTAGTCAAAAAGAAGTTGATTCCTTGCACAAAATTACGCTGGCGCTGATCAGTTGTTTTGCAAGCTTTTAACAAACATGCGAATAGTTTACGTAAACCGCGCGAGACAAGACACGGATATGATGGACCCCAGCAGCCATTACCTGATGCTCATCTAGATGAGCCTTTACACCGTAGTGTCGCCTTGTCTACACGACTGGTTACACCGCTATTTATCCGCTCATCTGCACGACTGTTTATACCGTTTACACACTCACAGCCTCTCCTCTGTTCTCTCCCTCCTTCCTGACCACCCTGTACTGTTCTATCTTCTTCGAACGGTAGGAGATTTTGCATTTATTTACTTTGTTTAAGCCCCATCCTCACATTCATATTATTTGTTTTTGGTTCCTGCGCCCGGACTGCATGCTTTCGGCCATTGATGGCCAACATCGCTGGCTGCCCACTGGTAGATAAAAGTGAGATTCATATTGCAGCCCTGACTGGCGAGCTCTCCTAGCTAGCTAGGCATGATCGTCCTCTCTTGTTTGATTTGTGTGGACGCAAGTGTTGAAAGGTTGTAAAGGGCCACTTGATGAAGCGTTGTTAATCGAGTGGTTAATTCAAAACTGTGCCCGTATCCGCACTTTGAACTATGGAGAGGCTTTGACTAAGTGAACTGAACTAAGGATGGATTCGAATATCAGGAGAAATTAAGAAAACACTTTGAGGACAGGGCTTAGTTTGGAGGTATAATGAGGGGTCAGTACGATGGGAAATAATTGATGAAAGTTTTGTGAAACAAATGATTGGCATATTATATTATGTTACTATTATATGCCCGGACAGTGGGACAGAACATAAGCAGATATTGCTTGAAACAATTTCTTGGCTGGATTTTATCGTAGAGGTGCAGTTTTACCGTAGAACATCGGGATATATGATATGAAAAACTTGGCTCTCTGGAATTAATATAAGACAGAAAAGGTGCGATAGGTAAAGTAAGATAAAATTTATTTGTTCTCAATATTGAATTCCACTCACATGATGAGACATGGTGTACGTACAAGTACATTCACACTCGCATGCATATCATTATAGACACTGATGTGACGAATGAATGGCATCAGAACAAGGCTATGGTAGAGATGCCATGTGTAAATACAGGATATCCGGAAAACATTTTTGAAAATACTTGGCTGAATGGAATTACTATATAGGCATAATATGGCAATAGGACATAGGGGAAATATTTCACTTGGCTGGTCTGAATTACTTTTGAGATGTAATGTGGGAATAAGATATCGGGGAATATTCCATGAAACACTTGGCTCGGTGGGATTACTGTAGCGTTGTATTGCGGGAAAAAAGATATCGGGGACTTATGTCATGAAACACTTGAATGGCTGGAATTATTATAAAAGTGCAGCTTGGGAACGTCGGAAAACACAACTATTTGATGAAACGCTTTGCATGTGTGTTGAACTTATGGCTACCGTATTTATCTGCGACTTTCCATTTTGACCTTAGGTCAAGGTTAAGAAAATATCAAATTTGTGAAAAGTAGAAATACTGTTGTGTATATGACTGAGGTGAAGAGGTTGAGGTGTCCACAAATCTAGTTCCGGTCGCACCGCCTGACGACAAAGTGCCGCATATTGCTAGGTCAGTCCAAACACACGGGGCTGTTTCCGCTGGTACGACCCCATAGTTCATGAATAACTCTGATCTCTCTTTCTCCCTGTCTTTCTCCCTTCACCCTTTTCTCCCACCCCCACCTTTCTCTCCCCCTTTGCGTCTAGCACTTTTACATTATAATGTAAGACAGAAAATGTGGTGCAGGAGACGGACACCTGTCTAGCAGATGGCGGAGCATTTGCAGATGACCATTTTATTATGCGCCTAGCAGATATCATCACCATCATCATCATGTGTCTCCCCTCTCTCTCTCTCTGTATTTCTCTTTCTTTATCTCTCCTTCTTTAAATGAAATTATGGTAGAAATGCATGCTAAATATTATGGGATCTGTTCTATTTTCATCAGTTATTTTTTTTTCCAAATAGTTTAACGGGATGCACTGTGAAGCAGACTTGGGTTTGTATTCACTTTTATTAAAACCAACGTGCATCTAATAGTGAGAGAGAGGAAGACATTGTTTCGAGGGGTTCTGTTATATTACGACGGCAACGTGACCGTGCTTTGGCCCTCACTGTAGATCAATTATTCTAGTATGTGCCTTAACTGCAGCTCAGCCCACAAGGTCCTTTGCGCTTGTTCTGAGGGGGAGGGGGGGGGGGAGAAGGGGAGAAATGATTGAGATTGAGAGTGACAGACCCGGGGTAGAGACCCTGGGTACCGCTTTGTGCAACTCGCGACGTCCAGAGTACACAAAAGCGTAGGGCACCAATGTATATCGACAAATAGGCACAAGTGATTGCTGACTACTTTGGGGAAAATGGCCGAGTGAAAAGAGGACAGGGAGGGGGGGGGGAGAGAGAGAGAAGGGATAGCCTCGATTCAAGGCACTAAGTCACAGAGTGGAGGGTCCAAATCCCCCATAGCAACTTATAACTCCTTGAGGGCAAGGTGTTACAGCACAGTGCTAGCGCGCATCTTTGTCTTGGAGGTAGAGCTGCTCATGCCATTGAGTGTCAGGCTTACGAATCGTAGAGAACTCCATTGAGTGCCAAGTGTCAAGTCTTCGGAGCAAAGGAGATTTGTCTCAGACTTACAGTTTTTGAAAGAGCTAAGAGCCCGTTTGTTAACACGATGCATGAATATATTATGAATACATTCGTGTAATACCTGACTGATATGGATCTGATTGAATGTGGGCAGTCATTCTTTTTTTTTCTCATATTGAAAGTTACGAATGTGTGATGTGTTATCTTTCTTGGCGGATTTGTTGACCACAAATCCAGAACTACGATAGGTGACCCGTAGGTGTAGGCATATGACGTGTAATTCTCATTGTTTGACGTTATGACTGTGTACTTTAAGTGGTAATCTTGCAATGTTTATATTGGTATTATACCGTCAGACTTTTGGTGTTAATCATATAGTGGAGTATATAATAGGAAACAGGACCAGTGGACATGAGCTTTTGCATAGTAGGACGTGTACCGTGATGGCTTCACACGGCTTAACAATGGATATTGGAGTGTATCACTCATTCGTCTTTGGTTATCGTCTTTCCAAGACGACTGCAGCTATACTCCTGGATATGTGACATATAATCCATATGGTTAGGCTTGGTAACATTTAGACCACGGATTTATACGAAATTCACATTGTGGATGGATGGACGTCCAGTGTTGAACTTTTATATATTGTTAGCAGCGAAATATGGCAGTCGATATGGAACGAATGTGTGATGGTTATGGTATATGTACGCCTTTCCACCTCCTGCGGGTGGCTGTCTTGGCGAAATGTGTGATGCGTAACCACTACCGTTATTATGTGCCAGTATTGCTAGAAGCACAATAGCTTTAAATACATTAATATATTTTTGCCATTTTGCCGCTGATGTAGGTATTTGTCTTTATACCCCGAATAATAGGAAACCAGTTATTTGTATGCTGTAAAAAATTTTCATAGCGACTATTTGGCAGACGAACGAGACATACAATATATATATACATGTATATATATATATATAAATGGTTATTTTGCGTGACAAGGAATGTAATTATGAAATATACCACTGCTCCTGAACAGTGGTGTTAGATCCCTTTGTTGTATCAAAGAGGTTTCTAAGAATCTACAGATTTATTCAAGAGAATTTATGCAGAGTTATATAACATGCCATTTGTTCATCGACATGCTTGAGGCGATTTGTTTTTATCGTAATTTGAAACCCAGATCGCTTACTAACATCTCTGAAAAATAGCAAACTCTTGCAAATGGTGCATCACGGACTGGGAACAGAGAGATCTATATTAACTTGATAGTGCGAAAGCCCCTTGCTTTGTACACCAGAACTGATAAGAATCAGCATCAACACCAACATCATCGGCATCATCTAGACCAATCCAAGCAAGATCGGCGTGGTTGTCTGAGCCACATGTTGGAGAGGGATTCGGCTGGAATCAACATGGATAACTTCCCACCTCTTCCACTCTGCCCGGTAAGTTGTTGGCCACACCTGGAATTCGACGCCAGCCAAGTCGAATGCTGCATGGTTGAAAACTCTATGCTAGCTCGAGATAACCACCAGGAAGGAGGCTGAAAGACGAAACAAACCAAGTATCTATGCTAGCTTGTAGAGAGTCGGCCTTCAGGTCGGCGAGGCACTACTCAGAACACCAGAATACTGTTCTTGACAGCTCTCCCCCCCCCCCCCCCTCCCCCCCTCCCCTCCAACCCACGTTCTCTGATCCGGAAGATCCGGAATTAAACTGGTTCCTGTCCAGTCTCTGATGTTATCAGTCCACTTCTTCCGTTGTTGTCTTCTTCTTCTTCTTCTTAGACCCTTTACTGTGCCCTGGAGTACGGTCTTGGCTAGGCCTTTGGATTTTGAAGCATTGCCGCTCCGCTGAAGTTTTGTCTGTGTTCCCCCTAGGCAGGAGAGATTTAGAGGGTCCTGTGCAGTTTTTAACGTACGAGGTCCTCACTGAATGGCATCTCCTCTTGTCTTTCTGCTCTGTTTATCGTTATAGTGGACGATCCTAGGATGAACTTCGGAAACTGACAGAAAGAATTTAAATCTGAATGTGACATCATCTCCACAGGATTTTGTGGCATCCGGAAATAATATGTGAGCCGTTTGTATGGCATAGGAGAGAGAAAGTGGGGGAGTGTGTGTGTGTGGGGGGGGGGGAGAGGAGAAAGGGAGGGATATAGAGGAGGAGAGTTGGAAGAGGCATGGGAGAGAGAGAGGAAAGGGGTAGAGTAAATGGTAGGGATAGAGAGGGGGACAGTGAGTTTGGAGAAGCTGGAAAAGGAAGAGAGGGAGGGGAGGGAGAAGAGAAGATAGAGTAGGATAGATAAGAGAAAGGAATGGGAATGAGAAAATCAGAAAGAGGGAGCTGGGGCGATTGTAAAAACGTCTAGACGATACTTCTATAACAGAATAAAACTGACGATGACGATAGGCACAGTGGGAACAACATGTTTATTTGTTTGTTTGTTTATATATCGGAATGCCTGGACTGGGGAATGTCGTGACAGCAGCATATTGATATTGCATGTGTTTACCCTTGATGAAATTTAATGCTTTCTTTCATTCTTTCTTTCTTGCATTTTTTCTTTCCTTCTTTCTTTCTTTCTTTCTTTCTTCATTCTTTCTTTTGTTTTTTTTCTTACTTTTGTTCTCTTGTTTCGTTTCATTTGTTTTCTTTCTTTCTTTTTTTTCATTCTTTCTTTCGTTTTCTTTTTCTTTCTTTCATTCTTTTATTGGCTTGGCATATGACGTTACTCTGAAGTGTCGACGCACATCGCCAAATTCGCAAAAATCTCCGTCATTGCCCTCGTGAACATGGAAGGGGTGGGGTATCCGCAACAGTTGTCTCTCCGGTGAGAGCGAAACTGCGGCATCGAATCCATCGTCACAGCGTGCAGATAGCGGCCGTTATCCCTAGTGAGAGACAAAACTAGTGAGTATCGATCAGTAGGATCACCGCCACCTATTATCCGCACAAGATTGTCACGATTCAGCAGCCGGTGAAAGGTTAAAATAGTCAGCCCGGACAATTTCTTCACCCTCCCCCCCCCCCTTGTCTCTCTCTTTCTCTCTCTCTCTCTCTCTCCTCTACCACTGTTATATTTCCTGTTCTTGCTCTCTCTGTCTGCCGGCTCTCTTGCGCTGATCAATGCCCACGAGTCTGTGGAAATCACTTAGATGCTCCGTACCTCACGCTACTTATGTAACGTGTACCATGACGCGTCATTTTGGCCTTTAACCCTCAACGACCCGGGACAGCTTCTCAAAACAAAGGGCGGAATCGTATTATTTATCATGACAGAGTTGAAATTTGGTATTGTTGTATGAAATTGTTTATGCTGACTGAATTCTTTTTTCCTGCGTTCAAGATTTCTGCTTTATGTTAAACGCCCGGCTTATTTTTAGTTTCCAGGCTCTTGGTGCCTTCCTAAACATGTGTCTTACACCAGCGTACATTACACGGGGCATAAAGAGTTAATGCCCCCCCCCCCCCACCCGTCTCCCTTTCCCTTGCCGCTTTGTATCTCATTCCCATGACCTGGCAATCTTTGGCTTCTCTTTATTTAACATTAGAAATGCCAAGAGGCTATCAGTTAACTCTCTGTTTTCCTGAACCCCCCTCCCCCCCCCCCCCCCCCTTCCTCCCTTCCTCCTACCCGCCACCGCCTGTGGGTAAGTGAGTGATTCAGGCAGTTGTGAAAAGAGAAATGGCCTGCAAAGTTATTAGAAATATCACAAACCAAAACAGAATTCTTACAGAACTTACAGCTCAGCTATACAGGTCCCACTGATTTAATTTAACACTAAGACCCTTTCCACCACTCCATGCAAGTTGATAAAATAACAACGACTACATCAATAACAAAGCAATTAAACAGCCAAAATTTCACACCAGTTCTTCACACGTATTGCTGAGTGTCTCCACTTCGGATCACGCAATCAGAAAAGCTCTAAAGAAAAAAAAAACAATGATGAACGAACGTAGAAAACAACATACAAATGATCAGGCAGACATGTCGACTATGGAGCTCCGACAGAAAGAAAAATGATAGGAAACTGTAACCTGAACCTGCTTTTCCATACTAAAGCTGGCGTTAAAAAATGGGATAGGTTTTATTTCAGTTTTCATTATACATGTATCTATCTCTCCAGTGTCGGCTAGGAGTGAGTGAATCACGCACTTGAGACGCCAGGAATGGCCTAGAAGTTACGAAAAAATATCCGATAAAGTTACGAAAACTATCACAAACAGAAATAGAGCAAAAAGTTGTTACAGAACTTAAAGCTCGGCTACAGGTTCCAATTAATCAAGCCTTGATATTAATCACCTGAACCCTGTACACTGGCACACACATGGCAAATAAAATTCATAGAGCGCCCAACAACCGGTAGGTGAACAAGACCACATCGCATTATGAAATATTTAAGCCTATATCTACCGACCAATCACACAGCCCATTCCATTTACTTCAAAAGCAGTTTATCAAATACAGACAAAATCACTCTGGAGTTGAGGCAGGAGGGTTAATGTAAGCTCAGGGGCCAAAGGAATATGTACGATTCTTCTCACCACCTGATGAAACCTGTTTCACAACAACAACCATCATGACCTCGATAACAACAACAACAACAACAACAACAACAACAACAACAACGATAGAATGTGAAACCAATTCTTCCACATATTAGATATCTCCATTTCCGATGACGCAATTCGAAATACTCCAAAGCGGAAATAAGCAACGAATGTAGGCAGAACAACCACCAACCAACAAACAAACAAAATGGACAGACAGGCACAAAAAGTCGTTGTAGCTCCTAAAAAAAAAAAAAAATATGCAAAGCTGTAAACCTAATCATGGCACTCTATCTACCAAGGCTGTCATTATATTTTCTTTTCTTTTCTGATTTTTTAAAATACAGTCTTTCACTCGATCTACCAGTTGTCTTCTCCCCCCCCCCCTCCTCCCCCTTTTCAGCAAACCCTTTCTGTGCCCTAAGTTGGTACCTCCTTTTGGCTAGGTTGGTCACTAAGACCGCTTGTGCTGAGAGAAGCGGCCGTGAAAAATAATGAGAGGGAACAAAAGTACAACCTGTGGCAGTCGAGAGAACTCAGCCACGGGGGTTAGGTTCTCTCTCTTCTTTGCTTTTACCTTGCTTGATGTACAGTGTGGGTGACGTGTTATCTTACCCTGAAAGACATTCGTACTCTACTTCTTTCTCTCTCTCATCTCTTTACCCTCTATCTATCTATCTATCTATCTATCTATCTATCTATCTATCTATCTATCTATCTATCTATCTATCTATCTATC
>JBCEWB010537664.1:0-16375 GCA_039654565.1 Peronia peronii | reverse complement strand
CCCCCCCCCCCCCCCCCCCCCCCCCCCCCCCCCCCCCCCCTCCCCCCCCCCCCCCCCCCCAAACCTAGTGCATTGGCAAACATGGTGAAGTAAAGTGAATTTAATTAGTTTTATTTATTTATTTATTTATTTATTATTTATTTATTTATTTATTTACTTCTTTATTTATTCATTCATTCATTTATTATTCGAGGAGCTGAACGAGACAGCGGTTGGCGGACCACCTATCGGATTTTTGACAAAAGTGACATAAGAAATGCCAGGATTGGTTAGAACTGCCAGCCATTTTACGCGGCAAACCAAGAAATTTACCACAGCTTTAATCTGAAAGAAGCTCAGATCTGACAGACAGCTGACAAACAAATCATTAAAATAAAATAAAATAAAATAAAATAAAAAAAATTTAACCAACATTTTACAGTATTGACTTTCAACTGTTTCAGTAAATCACATTACTCTGTTTGCTATTGTGAAGGATTAGCATTTAGTGTCCAGGTCAATGGTAGATTCTTCCATCCTAGGACAATAATTATCATGTTAATGCCGGCATTAGTCATGAAGTATTATTTATTCAGGCTCAGCATCAGTGACACAGTTTTCCTGTGAAAATTGCACTGAGCCAGGGAGGTGTCAAGATAAAAAATATCAGCTAAGTGACTCAGCGAGACAGAAATCTAAGCCCTTGTCTGACATCTTGGTTTCTACACCAGTGGAGTTGTACACGCGACATGGCCAGTTGATAACAGATTCTCTTCGCTCGGGCATATAATTACAGGGGTTTTCATGGTGTATCCCAGGCGTAAGATTGCCTGTCTGCCCAAACAATGCAACCGGTAAAGAATCATTCAAAATATTGTGTACAGAATTATTAATTCAAGTTCAGTAACAGCAATAGCGTCACACACTTGAAGACCACAGAGAAAAAATGACAGCAGTCACAAGATACGGTTTTCGTGGTTATCTGTCCTACCAGTAGCCCTCCTACTGAAGTTTCGCGCCTTTTGTCTGCCTCTATCGAAAAACGACTGTAATACTATAAATAAAAAATACAAGGATATATTTCTTAAACAAGAACCATACACTTTCAAATTTTAAAATTCATTTTACATAAAACTAGCATTTTGTGACTGCCGTCATTTTGCCCCTGTGGTCTTCATTTGTGTTGTTGCACATTTCATGTATTACCAATGACAAAGGGCCAGAGAATGTTATTTCATTTTGGGAGCGCCTACCCGACAGCTGATGTCCGTATCACCCTCGAACGCTCCAGTGCCCTACTGTTAGCACACTATGCATCGTCAATAATGAATATCCTTAGCTATTCAGCCAGCTATATAGTATGATAGAAAAGTTGAGCCTTATATCAATAATACTGGAATAATAGACGCTTTACAGCGGGGCTTAGTATTATTTTCCGCATTATTTTCATCTTTCGATAACATTCTCGTCTTAAAATTAACTCTTTTCAGTTTAGCTAGATACCAATATCCTACCCTTTGCTATTGGGGAAAACAGTTATACAGTGGGGGGGGGACATCGAAAAAAAAAAATGAGTATAAAATCACATTTCTTCTCCTTTTTAGAAAAAAAAATTAGTATGAACCGTTAAAGAATGTCAGAGAAAAAAAAAAGAACTTCATTACACATTGACACTTTCAGAGTTTCTGTTTAACACGATAGAATTAATAATGTTGGCATGATACCGCCATGACTGTGCCAGAATTACTTTGAGAAATTATTTTTATCTATCAAATTTAACCATAGCCAACTTTGGTGAATGAAGATATAAAATAACAATAGCAATCTGGTTGTGTGGGTTTTAACAAAACCAATATCAGAATCACTGGTTTAACATAGGGGAGACAACAGAATACAATGGTGGGGATACTCGCAGGGAATAGATCAATAATTACAAAATAATAAATAATCTATGATCGGTTTAGTGACAGCATACACACAACTGCGTGGAAGCGGAATATTTCAGCCAGTATAAACCGATGCAGAGGAAGAGTCATAAAACGTTCTGTTTGGTTGTCATAAGTACAAAGCAAAGAAAAGTTGATGATAATGTTTCAGTTTCATTTAGGAAGTTCATTTCAATCTGGTTATTTGACGGTTTGTTTTTTAGTCTGTCTGTCTGTCTGTCTGACTACAGGAAGCATCATGGACGAAACTTCCCAGCATTACAAAGTGATAGACGTGGCCCCTCTGCTGCAGACCAGATACGCCGTTTTATCAGGTGAGTAGATTGTGTTCTTGAGGGAAATTGTTAATGTCCGTGTTTTCTTTTTCATTTTCGATCAGCATCCTCTCTCTCTCTCTCTGTTTCTCTCTCTGTTTCTCTCTCTCTATCTCCGTCTTCTTATTATTCTCTGCCTTAGGAACACCCTAATTATTTATTATTTCTCCATTCAATCTTCTCAACTTACTGCTGGTATAATAATATACATCTAGAGATGGGCCGCAATAGGCCAAATTCACAATTTTTACAAAAAGACACGCGAAAGTGAGACAGAACCTAGCCATACCGCTAGCACATAATATCATGTGATATACAATCTACCCACTGCCTCGCAAACCCTCTTCACCCTTTCTATCTCCAGGCGGCAAAGCCAAGAACGGTGCTCCCATCTTGACGTTTCCAGACCGGCCCGGTCATGCCGAGGTCTCGGATGAGGATTACGTCAAAGTGGTCACTTACCTATGTGGCATCACACCGTGAGTATCGATTGACCTTTGGTCAGAGATAATATGTGGATATGTGTTTTTGTCGCGAAATGGATGGACCGATGACTGGCTGGTGAGTGGAGGGGAGGGGATTAGATAGATGGGTGGGTGGATAGATGGATGGATCGATGACTGGATGGGTGAGTGGGAGGATGGATGAATGGATAGATGGAGGGATGGATGGATGGAGGATGGATGGGTGGATGGATGGATGGATGGATGGATGGATGGATGGATGGATGGATGGATGGATAGCATGATCGATCGATGAGTCAGTACATGGATGGACGGATGGCTTATGGGTGGAGGGATGGATCTGCTGGGCATACATCACTGTTGAGTATCAGTTACTAACTTTTCATTTTATTAATATAAAAACATGATCATTCTTCAGAATGTTTTTGTAATTTTCTTCTTATTTTGTGGAGATGCAAGGATTAAACTAAGTCATCTAGATCAAAATTCCTATAGTAGGCCCTATCATATACACGCCCAGAAATGGTAATAGCAAGCTGGTTATAATATTACCAAGTTTTATCACTATAAGAGTAATTTATTTTTTCCTTGCCCTTGTTCAAAGTCCCAGCCATGTGATGATTACAATTTTCCTTTCAGTTTGCATGAATCAGAGTCTGGATTTGTAGTTGTCATAGACAGAAGACAAGACAGCTGGGGAACTGTCAAAGCCATTCTACTCAAACTATCTGTAAGTTGTGCTGTCTTTATGAAACTTCGTGAATCTGTCTGTTTCACATTAGCTGCATCTGTTCTAGAATACGGGGACATTTTCTGTGGTGGAAGCTTTAAATTTATTATGGATATCCCTCAAATTAATTGTCCATAATTTTCACTACTTTTTCTACCTATCAACTTCTTTGAGACAAATTTCTCATGACTTTGTATCTCTAATTTATAGCAAATTATTTGTAGTAGGAAATCTGTCCCTGGAACCATGTTATTTTAAATATTTGTCCAATGCTGTACTGAATTCTGTGTGGAATATATGACATTATGTTAATGTTTTTAACTAGTTTTGTTGAATGTTTGATCTATCTTCTATCTCAGAGCTCCTTTCCGAAACTAAATATGAGACTATATCTATATTAGCTGAGAACCCTTTATGATCTTTGGGAATATTTGATAGATCCAGTTTGGGACCATCTGACATTACACTGCAGCTCAAAAGCATATAGCAAGCATGCACATTCTGATGTTGGTATTTGGATGATTTAGTGATGGCAAAAATATTTGATCTAGACTATCAAAAGTACAAATTCAGCAAATAGTGTGATAACCAGCATCACGAATATTGAGTATTGTGTGAGTTCGGTCCAAAAATAACTAAAATTTGATATGAATATAGCATTTTGTAGACATTTATAAACTGTCGATGATGTCATTGCTAGCCACAGGTTGAGGATATTTCTAGAAGATATGCCATCTTTATTGGATCCATAAAGGTGAATTTATAATGTCCTTGCTTTCTTTTTTTGATGCATGCTGGGAAGAATTTTGTCCTTTTCATATTTCTGAAAGTGTTGAATTTACGAAGAGTTAAAATTCAAAGACAGTGAAGGAAAATTAGCCCTACCAGTATATAAAATTTTATGAACATATGTTTTGTACAGCCAGATTCATACTGTGTTGGATTTTACCGGTTCTCTCTCTCCAGGCCTTCTTCCCAGTCCATATTCAAGTCGTCTTCCTCTTGCAGCCAAAAGGATTTTTCCAGAGGGCATTTGCAGATTTTAGATCCAAATTTGTTAAAGAGGAGTTAGAATTTAAGGTAAATTCAAAACATGTCAGGTATAAGAATAGAATTTTTAGTCCATGAGATTTTAGGCCAATTAAATGCAAATAGCAAAAGGGGGTGGGAAATAATTTCAAACAAAAACGAATAAAATAAATATTGTTCATTGACAAAAAAAAAAAAGAAAAAAAAAAGAAAAAAAATGAAAAAAAAAAATTGGTGAATGGAAAATACTATAGGAGTGAACATTTCAGACCATCCAAAGGTAACCTGTTTTCAGCATCATATGTAATCATTTTGATTTTAATGAGCATGTTATCATTTTTTTCTCAGATAAATATAGAAATAGCACCTTAGGGGATTTTTATTGATGTAGTTAGATTGGGGGTAGATCAGTCAATGTTCTCTGGAAGTGTATTCACTCTTTATCATGTAATCTTCTAAATTTTCAAATGTGATTTCATCACTAACTTTTAAAATTTGTCTTTTCATCCCAAGTGAATTTTGGCCTGTGACTTGCAGACATATGTCAGAGGATATCATATTATGTATTGTATATTCTGTTTATCCAGGCTGTTCATTTCATATGATATAGTTGTGGTATGTGTGTTCTGGTGATACAGTAAATTTGTGTTTTTTTATCACCAGGTTGTATTATGTGACTCCCCCAAGGATATGGAGGATTACATAGAACTAAGTCAGCTGACAGTGGATGTCGGAGGGGAGCTGGACTTTGATGCCAGCGAGTGGACAGAGCACAGATCTGTGAGTAATTCAACATCCACAGCAAAGAGAAATAGAAAGCATTCCTGTATCCCTGGATATGGATCCTTAAACCCAAACCTTACCCTAAGAAGAGAAATTGGAAAGATTTTGTATGGCTAAGTGTGGATTCTTAATCCATCGTGACCATATGACAAATGCCTTTTGGCACTATGTTTTCCTTATTGTATAAAATGCCAAAATGCTGCTGTGACAAACAGCATTCTTTATTTCTCTTGCAGGATTATAATGACGTATGGTGAATAACACAGATTCTCTTTGTGGTACTTATTATAGGAGACTCATCAGTAGGGAAACATGACACAAGAACATCTCATAAAGTGGTTAAACTCTAATGCTCTTCCTAACAAGAAAAATATTAAGACTTCTTTACAAGTATGTTTAGGCATGAATTCTTGAACTATAATCCTAACTCTTTATTTCTTATACCAGTCCTGTTCATAAATTTAAACCCTTCCCCAGTGATGAATCACAATCTCTATCCCCACTTTCAACACTAACATTCGATGAATGTAGTAATATCAGCAACAATAGAAATAGGAGGAAGTAATTGTGCACACTTAGACATGGATTCTTGAACCTGATCTCTATCCTGATTTTTAAGAATCCTTCTTTACTCTCAGTTCTAAACTTTTTACCCTCCTGAATAGTTCCCTCTACCTCTGACCCTCACCTTAGCATTCGAAGAGTTCTGCAACATCAGCAGCAAGAGTCACAAAATGATAAGAAGGAATAGTATGCAATTCTGGTCAAGTGCGGATCCTTGAACTCTGATTCAGACCCTAGTTTCAAACACCAAACCTATATACTTTGATTTAAACTCTACCTTGAATCATAATACCATTCCTGACTCCACTTTGCTATGAGTAGTACAACAACAGCAGCAACACTAGGAGGAAGCAGTAAAGTCCTATAGGCCTGGTTACAAACTCTAATTTACACAAACCAGCTCTAACCATTGATATCTTTAGGCTCAATTGTAATCATAACCTTTACCAGTAGTTCTACCTAAAATTTGACTTTAACATACCGTTTCTTTTGTCTAAGTATCATCCACAGTTTTGACTTTATACTGATCCCATAGCTACACTGTAAGCCTGAGTACAAGCACAGAATATCCATGATAGTTCCATCTCATTTTCACCTCAGTCATGTTATCCAGTATAATCACTCGCATCTCCAAAATAAAAATTAACACTGTAAAGGTGTGAATACAGTGTATGATTAGCTTCAGTCCAATTTCATGCTCTTTCTTGTATAATGTTACAGTGCTTAATTTTTTGTTTTGGAAATGAGGGTGAAGTCACTGGACAGACTGAAACAGAACAGAGTTGGAGACACTGTATTTGCACACTAATAGACCTACAGCTCTCATGTTACAAGATTTGACCGCTTAAGTGTATAGAACTCAACAACAAGCAATTTGTATCTCTCGAGTTGGCTATGCAGTACAGGAATGTTCAGAAGTGAGATTTAACAAATGTTGGTCACACCAACCAAAAAAGTTTACCAACAACATCTATGTTTGAGACTTAACATTCATTAGAACAATTAATGCCATGTGAAGGCCAAAACAAGAGTTTCTGTTTATGACAAAAATCTTGACTGTTTGTTGGAGAATCAAGCTTGTTTCAAAAAAGATTTATTTCTCTCAATGTTTAAAGCTGTTTATTTTGTATTGATTTTACATACAGTGAGATTCCCTTGTTATCTTAATTTTAACTCGAAGAAACCACAGATATCTCTGTCTTAATCCCAGAAATGTTTAGAGTTGATCTGATATACAATGTACCCAATACATGTGACTTACAACTTTTATTGAAACAATATTTATTGCAAGTTTTAGTGAGCTCATCTAATATTTACACCCTCCTCTAGCAAAAAATATAATATTTAAATGTGACAAAAGACATCACCATAAATAGCTCAGTAGTTTTTCAGTTAACATTAATAGAATTGACATGGTGCTTGTTGAGTGCTGAACAATACTTTGCTATGGGCCTGCAAATTGCAAATACCCTAATACACATGAGTATTTCACCATGTATTTAGAAGCCGTCAGCATTTCACTATGAACTGCAGTGATCTTTCTTACCCAGATACTTTCCACAAGCAGTTCGCAAATAAGATAACACCTAGATGTGAATACAGATTTAATTACATTAGGCATGAAAGTCCTTAACAGCTGTTAAAGTTTGGATTAACCATATTGGTGCCAGAAGAGACTGTTGGGAGGTCAGAACAAGTATTTTGTATTTTTTTATGCGTTTAGTTTTGAAAACCCAATCTTTGAAGCTGAAATGCAATAGAGGATGACTTCTCTTGTAACGATGAAAAGTATTCAAAATTACATGACTTATTTAAAGTATAAAGACCCGCATCTGGCTCTTGATATTTCTATGATTAGAATAGAAGTATAGCCTCTGATTCACTTTTTAAGGAGCACCTTCTATTTTATCAGATGTTGATGGAGAATGCTCAAAATAGAAAAATCAATATTTCATGCCTCAGAAAAAAAGCAAGAAAACAAAATAGAACTGGATGGAATAAAAGAGGCAGAAGAAAAAAAACCTGATATCAGGACATCATTGTGGGATATCTCAGATCAGGATATTAAATTATTTGTTCTTTAAGCAGCTCACAAACCTGAAGTCTATCAAGTGTTAATCATGTAAATAGATCTAAAGATCAATAAGAATAAATCTTCTGCAAGCTTAGGTCTATGTCTGTAAGTGTATGGAAATATTTTTTCAAAAGAACTTTTGTTAAAAGACAACCATTAAAACAAAATGTGATTAATTTCATGAAATCAATAGTTTTAAAAAAATGTGATAAACCATTCACAAGTCATGCCAGTTTATTTTAGCATTCGTTTCAAACCACTTGCAAAATATGGATTTTTAGAGTTTAATAGAAGTCAGACTGGCAAAAAATAATCAGCTTAATCAAGTCACTGATAGTGACTTATTGTGCATATGGTGAAAAATCATAGGCTGTTGTCATGGCAGATAGTTGTGAATAGCTGAACATATTGTCACTCAGCTCACAAAGAGGCATATCACTACATACATTTCTAGGTGAAAACAAAGAAATAGGTGAGAAATATTGTAGTCGTTACATTCATATGAAAGAGATTATATTAAATTACATAATTGCACACCAGCTCGAAAGAAATTTGACACTTTGTGAGAATATATTTCTTGCTTAGTGTAGTGCTTAGTGAGTGATGATCTCAAGTAAAGAAAAAATGGAAGTTTACATGCATCTCTTAATTAGATAGTGTTGATATTTAACAGATAGTTGAAGAGGCAGTGACAGTTTATTACTGCTGTGAGTTTTATCAAATGTGGACTCCACTGTACTGTTTTATGTTAAGTCTGTTTATTAATATGTATCCTAAGCATTTGGTTGAAAATTTAATTTCCGCACTGAATATTATAATTCTATCATATTTTAGTAAATGTTTATGTAAATGTCTGATTCTTGTTTACAGGCTGTGGAGAAATTCTCCAAGAACACAGCACAGATATCAAATGCCCTGTCTGCTGTGGTGAAGAAGATAGAGGAAAGAGAGTTGCCCAATGATGTGCCAGGTGAGATTTTATTCCCTCTGATCTGTCCTATTATAGCAAATGGACACAAGTCAGTGTCAAAATAGGTCAAACCAAAATATCAATAGAGCTATGATAGACTCATCATGAAACAGCTACTGCTTCAGGTTTCAGAGTCCCAAATGATATTGAAGTTGCATGTCTGTTATCTAATTCTATATGACAATCTGCTGGTGTTGAAATTTTCAGTTTCATTTCTCCTGAGAAATGTCCATGATGTGTCTTGTCCTTTCTAATACCTTGCCAGCCTAAAGCAATAGTTTACAGAAATATGAAAGTAGTACCTGATAGGAAAAAAGATCATGTTAATAAAATCTTGATTTTTTTTTTGTTTTGTTTCTATCAGACCTAGATTGTCTTGATTTTAAACTGTAAGATGTGGCAATCAGTCAGTGCTCATGAGGAATAATAGTAACTTTGCTCTGCATCCTTATTTTGGCTTCACGCACGTGTAAATTTAGATTACATTTTGGTGAATATATGATTTTGGCTAGCAATGACAAGGCAATGGTAGTAAATCTCTTCTTTAACATAGCTGTGTCATATGCTAAATTGATGCTTTCCGCTGAAAAGTGTCATCAAAAGCACTAAACATTTTTAGTTTGGTTTATATGAATTTGGTGTGACATTTTCTTGCTCCATGCAGTCAGTCAATCGGTTGAGTTTGCTTTATTTTGTATCTCTTTTAAACAGCTTTTTCATGTGATAAAGTTACATGTATATTGTCTATTTATCTCTATGTTATCAGAAAAAGCATTGCAACATTACAAACATGAGTTTGTTGAGTTCTTTTCATCAGGGACTGAGGCAATCATTCGAGTTTGCATGGCAGAGAGGAAAGAACTGCTGGAAGATATCGACAGTGCCTCAGCTCATGGGGACACCCTGCTCAAGTGTATCAAGGGAGAGAACACCAGTACTCCCCTGACCAAACTCTGCCATGTACTGGAACTGGAGAGGTGAGAGCTAACAAACAGAATGCATATATGTCTTCAGCTCTTTGATGTTGTTGTGTTAGTTAGACAGTTAGATATGTCAGTGGTGTCACCTATTATAGTAAACCATAATTTATATCATTCCCTCATGTTGAAAGCATCTGGTTTTACTCTGGGCTTAAATGTGGATCCAAGCCACCATGTCATCCCCTTATCTCTTATATCCAGTCAGTAAAGCAAAGCTGGAACTCAAGACAAACTTTCAATTTCAACTCAAGTGGATTAAAAATTTTATATTGGAAATAATATATACTGTCCTCCTAACATAGAAAACCCCTGTCTGTGGCTTATTGTGCAGAGGCAACACTACATTTATATGTTTATCCCAACCTGATTTGTGAACTAATTATGTAATTTTGGGGGTAAATTGGTGAACTGGTGAACATAGGACTTGGTGTGTCTAGCCTGAGATGAAAATAGAACAGATTCATTACAGACTTGGGCTAGACTTGAGCAACATGTGCCCAGAAGTGCAAGATATTGATAGTTGGAGAAGGTGGAGGTAAAATGAGGAGGGGAGGAGGAGAAAGGAAGAAGCAGACTGCCTTTTGCAAAGGTCCAGACACCCATAATGATCAGACTGCTCTTAGAGACCATTATAGTTTCTCATTTAATGTAGTGAGATCACCTTTCCTGAGATCTGCACCATTGTTGGAGCTGGTGAATATTGTTGTTTGCTGCTCAGAGTGTCAAACCTCTTTCATATATATTAAGTTCCCCACAATGGAGAAATTAAAACCAAATCTATTATGTACTGGAATTAAAATTTGATCTTTTATTTAGAAATCAGAAGAAGATGATTTAGGTTGAAAAGAATGAAACTTGTAGATTCAATCCATAATATAAGATTTAACAACCACTCTTCAGATTGTAGTCCAATCAGATTGTGTAGAGGACTCCTGTCATTTGATATTGGAATCTAATGTTGCAACTTTGTATTTGTCACAGGCTATTGGTACAACTGGATGAAAGTCGGACAGGATTCGGAGAGTTTTGGCATCGACAGGAGAGTAAGCTGAAGCAATGTCTGGTGGTGAGGCAGTTTGAGGAGGAATTCAAACTGGTCAGTGTTTTTTTATGTTTTTTTTTTTCATTTTTATATTAGCAGTTAGAAGATGTTTCAAAATAATTTGAGAATGTCTGCTTAGTTTCCCTTATTGTTCCCAACCGTTAGCTGATTATAAATTGAATTCTTTTTTTTCTTTCTTTCTTGTCATCTCGACTGGCCCAGCCATTGGACCTTTTCAATCATTATTTTTCTTAGCAGAATTATTTTGTTTCATCTTGGATCTCAAAATCATATATTTTCCTTGTAGGTTACATGTTTCATTATATAGAGCCAACCAGATGGACAAGGGAACCAACTGAATAAGAAATGACAAGAAGACCAGGCAATGTTTTTTTATCAGCTTTTAGTCCCAGATTCTCACTGTCCAAATGCTGTCAGATATCCGCTAACTCTCGGCATGAAATGGTTCAAGCCAAGACTAATAGGCCTGAATGTACCTCCCTGCTTGAGATTCTCTTACTTCAGAATTTGTTCTGTTCTGGGATTCGTGTGAACTATGAAGAGTAGCTTCCCTTGCAACGTCAGGCACAGTAGGATCAAGTTCCCTAACTGCACTTTGCTTTGATCAGTTATAGTATTCATTTGTATGGTTTGCCTCCCCTTGGACCAAGTCTCATTCAGTGTGTGATATGTTCAATACAGTCATCATATAAATCTAGTCAACACAAATCATCTGCCTCCTGTATTATGACAGTAGGACTGAATATATCAAATAAGATCAGGCCTGCTTATTGGTAAGATTAATAGTCATCACATCAAGACATTCATGCTATCTTCCGTACCATACAATTATTTTTATTTCATGCAATAAACAGTTTTCATTTTCTCTTGGTATCATGACAGAATGACTAAAGTATCCAATTAAATCAGGTTAGGCTATTAGTAGATCAGTAATCATCTCATTAGAATGTGCTTGTTGTCATATGTCATATACTAACGGCATTAAGATCACTTGATCACTTTTCATTTTCTTATAATGAATGGCTAAATTGGAAGGTGTATTTTGTCTCCTCTGAAAAAATGTAAAGTACCCTTTAGATCCATATGTCCTAGGAAGACCAAAGGGCTTTGCGGAATCTGTCAAATTACAGTTAAGCAGTGGACACTGTCTCTGGTTCCACAGGTGCAGTTCAGTCTGGAGAGAAAGATTGAGTCTCTGGAGTCTGTGATGGAGGATCTGGGTAACAATGTAGCTCAGGTGGAGACCATGATCAAAGAGTTTGATCGCTTTGAGGAGGAATCTCAGGTAAGTGAGGATGATGTAGATGTTGATGTCACTGTCTTATTGGTGCTGTTGTTTTTATTGGTGATGGTGATGATGTTGTTGTCACTGTTGTTGCTGATAATGTTGTTATTACTACTGTTTGCTGTTTTTCTTTTTATTATAGCTGCTGCTGTTGCTGTATCTGTTATTGCTGCTATTTGCTGTCTTGTCTTTGTTGTTGTTGTTTGTTATTGTTATATCATTGCTGTTGTTTGTTGTTATTGTTGTTTTGTTTCTATCACTGTTGTTGTTGTGTTGTTTAGGTTGCCAAGTCTATCATTGTTGATTTTGTCCTTTTGTTGTTGCTACTGTTATCGTTGTCATAAGTAGCAGTTGTGAAGCTGGTTCTGCTCCTGCTGGTGGGCAGCTCTTTGTACTTTGGTCATGGCTCTCGGAGTGCTATCTTTTGTTAATAATTTTCATGATTATTATTTGTACAGCTCTCTCTAACATTGTGTTTGGGTTATAACTGGGAAAAACTGAAGGAGGGGAAGGATTTGTTACATGGGTGAGATGAAGTAGTGATTGAAATGAAATAAAGAGATTTGCTTTGTAGGTACAATAATCTCGTCTCTCCAAGACAAGGAAGATGAGATGGAAGAAGTCTTTCCATGTGAACATTTGTTGTATATAAGAAGTAACTCGTGTACAAAAACTCATTTCTGCCATCAGTCATACACTTTTCCAGCTAAGGCAATGTTTCTTGAGTCTGCCCTGTTCCAGTGCTATGCGTAGTAGTGGTATTTTTGTCTATATTCATGCATGTGATGAGTGTGAATCTAGGTGTCCTTATAACAGGCCAAACACGTGGTAATCAATGAACACTGACTGTATACATCCACCAGATTTAAAGCGTCTTGTGCCAAAACCATTAACAACAGGCCAAATTGTCGACTTTTAAAAAGATTATTTATATATAATCATAACGGCTAAAATGAGGTATTAATTAATTAAACAAAAATCAAAGCTGTCAGAACATTCATCAAATTCAAATATCATGCAAAAAATATTAAACATTTACAAAAATGTCCAAATCAAGAAAAGGCCACCAAATCTGTGAGCTTTGCATGCAAAATTCAACAGGAGTCATCTGATCTGAGTATTGCTCATCAAAATTTTATTGTCTCAGAATGAAATTGTCCAAACTACATAATGAAATTGTTGTAATTAGAACAATTTAATTCTTGGACCATGGTTTATTGCCAACCTTCAATAAATCTGGTTACCTGGCCTGCCTGTTTATAGTATAGGGATGCCTAGGTGTGAATGTGTCTTGCAGATATGCTATGTCTCCTATATCAGCTGTGAAAGGAATTGCCTCCTGAGCACAGACAAAATTTATCTTGTCTTATTTTAACTTCATAACTCACTGTGGGCTGACTACTTGATGCCATTTGATTGAGTTACACTTACCAAGCAGTCTGCTCTTGATCATTGGTACAGCTCATATCTGTCCTTCTCTCAGTTAGCCTTTCTCACTTGTACTTGAGAAAGCAAGAAACACATAAGCACAGCTTATGACATTGCAAAGAATGAGGGAGTCTTTGTTGTTGCATAGTGTTCATCAGTTTCTCTCATCCATCCCCCTTCCCCCCTTTTTTCCTTTACGCCCGTCAGTTACGTATTTACTATAACATTAACAGAGCAAAAAGGAGAGGGAATAAAAAAAAAAAAAAAAAAGAAGAAGAAAAGAATTAGACCTTGTCACAGCATATTATGGTCTGTGCTAAAGGTTGACACTGCAAGATAGTAATGAAAACAGCAGGTCTCACATTTGCCAAATGGAGACCAATGTTGGGGGTCTAGTAGTTAAATGGTCTGGAACGGCCGTCTAGGGCTTGAAGTAATGAGACGGAACGTGTTCAAAGAGCTTATGTCGTTTTTCACTGTGGCCAAGCACTGAGTTTGGGTTAGAAATATAGACAGACAGACATTAAAAAAAAACCACCCAGATAGTCACACTGAGAAAGGTAGAGGTAGGTAGGTAGGTAGGTAGGTAGGTAGGTAGGTAATAGGTAAATGGATGAGTAGGTAGGTATGCAGGTAAGTTGGGGGTTAGGTTGGCTTGGCGGTGGGTAAATAGATAGATAGGTACGTAGGTTCTAAGAATGCACGTAGACGATAGGTAGATAAGTTGATAGGTAGGGGGGGGGGGTGGATAGGGAAGGAAAGAGGGAGGCGGGGGAAGATATGTGATTGCCAGTTAGATAGAAATATAGACAGACTGACAGACAGACAGATAGACAGACGGACTCGGGCTGAGCATAGAACTTGGACTGGGTGGGTAACTATGAGGAGAGAAGTCAGAGAGGAATAGAGAAGGAACTATACGTTTGGCATAGAATCGGAGTTACTTCTGATTAACCCTTTGATCTCCATGATTAGAGCCAGTTTGGCCAAAATTCATTCTTTGATCTGGCAAGTTCACTTTGATCCTCAGCCATTATTTTGGACAGAACACAATTCAATCCCTGGAAAGACACTTGTCTTAAGCCTGAAAGTGTCGGCCGAAATTGATAAGATTACCGAGGTTATAACGATATTTAGACTTATTCTTTTGATGATCATTTGCACCTAAAGGCACCTCCGGCTAGTATCTTATGACTGCATTGTGTCGTATTGTGTAAATTAATTGATTCATAAATATTCAGTTATACTGCCGAGTTTTTTTTTACCAGATAGGTCTCTTAATACTTCAAAGGTTAAGTGCCAAATTCACATAAAGTGGACTAACTTGATAAGTGGATAGTATTCAGAACTAGGCTAATTTTCATGGAAAAGTTAATTCCACACAATTGTAGTTTTCTCAAAAGAATTTCTGTGGCATGTAAGACAAGTCGGCTTCTGAGAGTCAACTTTTATAACCAGCATCCCAAATACTTTCTTTCGACGTCTCAGTTAGTCGATCTATGCTATAAATGTGCAACAGAACCCATGAAAGACTTGTGGACTCGAAAAGTGCTGTATAATATGAAATTTGGCATACAACATTGTTGTATAAAGATCTGTGTTTCTACTTTCACAGAGCCGGATTAAACTTACGTTGTTTGGCGTTATTCTAATAAGGTCATAGTAATTGAAAAGTAAATTCGCTAGAGTATTTGATCGGATTTGTACGTTCGATAGAATGACGCATTATATTATTGTTCTTCCGCTCCTCTCGAGGAGCATCCAATACAACAAACGCGTTTTCTTTTAGCAACGTTCAGTTAAGTTATCCTAAATACCAACATCGAGGTGCGCACGCTTGCCATACACTTTGCGTCGCAGGGCAGTATCGGTTTGACCTATATATAAAAATAACTCCCACGAAGGCTGTGAGTTCTCCTCTAGTAATTACAAAAGAATGAAGCGATGAGAGGAAGAAAATACAAAGTCTCAGCAGACACAGCAATAGATTTCTGGCAAATAAAACAAATGTCACAGATGTAAAGACAACCCATCACCTGAGTTTACAATTGTTGTATGTCCACTATTTGTAAATGTCAGAAACCCATGCTTTGAAGTTTTCAATTTATAGTATGTAATATGGAGGACCCATAACAAATATATGCGAAAAAAAAAAGAATGGGTTGTGTAGTCCGGATACATTCTCAATCAAACTCAAGAAACGCAGTTCATGTGGAGCGTCATTCTTCATGCGGTTTACGCTGATTTTCTAGAAAGTGGAGATGTAGCATTTGAGAACTGAGATGACGAGTTACCAGAACGGTTAGCTGAAACCAGTGGGAAAGAGCAGGGGTAAGTTTGTGCGGTTTACATTTATGATTGTAATAGTCGACCTGCTTGGTGATCTGTGATAGCTTTCCGAGAAAACTTCTTTCCGCAGATTTTTGGCTTAGGAAGACGTGATTTAAGCTTATACAATAACGTTTACAATGCTAGGGTCATAATCTGTATTATACGTAATAATATGTGTCATGGCAAATTGATCATATAATTTAGAAAGCTTTGAAACAGAATCTTTTTTAAGTATTTTCTGAAGACACACATGCTGCATATTCGTAGCAGTTTGTTTTGTTGGTGAATTCAGAGACCTGGGACATTGATCAGACCGATGCATCTTCCTGACTTCTTACTCTCGCTGTCTATTTGTGTTTTTATCTGTCTGTCTATCTATCTATCTATCTATCTATCTATCTATCTATCTATCTATCTATCTATCTATCTATCTAT
>JBCEWB010537553.1:6140-18773 GCA_039654565.1 Peronia peronii | reverse complement strand
TCACATCCACATCAGCAAGGGCCACACACAATCACATCCACATCAGCAAGGGCCACACACAATCACATCCACATGAGCAAGGGCCACACACAATCATATCCACATCAGCAAGGGCCACACACAATCACATCCACATCAGCAAGGGCCACACACAATCACATCCACATCAGCAAGGGCCACACACAATCACATCCACATGAGAAAGAGAAACACACAATCACATCCACATGAGAAAGAGAAACACACAATCACATCCACATCAGCAAGGGCCACACACAATCACATCCACATCAGCAAGGGCCACATATAACCCCCTTCACATCAACAAGAGCCACATGTAACTACATTCACATCAACATGAGCAACATGTAACCATATTCACATCAACAAACCCCACATCTGCATCAACTAGAGCCACATGCAACCACATTCCATCAACAAGAACCACATGTAACCACATTCACATCAACAAAAGCCACACGTGACTACAGTGACATGAACAACAGCCATATATAAGCACATCTGCAGCAACAAAAGCCAACCACATTCACAGCACCAAGTGCCACATGTAAGTAACCACATATGATGATTGACATCAAACATGTCATCACGAGCTGCACACAACTTCTGACACAGTGAGGACCCTGGACAATTGACTGGACGATTGACACAGTGAGGACCCTGGACAACTGACTGGACGATTGACACAGTGAGGACCCTGGACAATTGACTGGACAACTGACACAGTGAGGACCCTGGACAATTGACTGGACGATTGACACAGTGAGGATCCTGGACAATTGACTGGACGATTGACACAGTGAGGACCCTGGACAACACCAAGTGTGATATGACTTCTCACTGCTGACATAACATTGCAGACAGATCTATTAATAAAAGCATATAGGCCTACACACACATATATATATATATATATATATACACATAATGATTGTCACGCACTTTGAATGTGAATGGATGTTAGTTGTGACGTTGTAAGTGGTAATCAGGCGGTGAATGCTGACGAGACCCACAAAGTAACGGAGAAATAAGAACAGGAATCCTCGACATCGAAATAATGCAGAATTTATTGCAGGTGCTTGGTAACAATACAAACTTCAGTGAAGCTGTCTACCTCCGATGCATACGGCGCTCACAGCATTGCACTTTTTTTTCTTCCTCTCCGACTGAGCCCTTATGTAGACACCAGCTTGCCTCGAACTCTCTTGAATATACAAGCTCTCACTGCCACCATCGTCACACATAAAACCATGACGTAGGGCGTACACATGTAAAAAGGTCTGACTAAAAACCATCCCATACAAAATGCTCAGAGAGTATCTCAGACACGTTCGGTATTTCCACGCACCAGCATACGTACGCTCACAACACACACTTGCATGGGCTCAATACAATTACGATCTGCTAAACATCGCTCACAACACACACTCGCGTGACCTAACATATGGAATCACGATTCGTTACAATGATATTACTGTACTAAATGAGGTATTTTGAAGTCGGTAACATGAGCGAAGAAACATCTCTCACAAACTGGTTTGTTTACATGATCCAATGTCTCTCAATGCTCACCCTTGGTCAAGAGTTGCCTGTCATGCGCAGAGCATGGACACAAATCAGCGTGTGAGTGAAAATCTCTCAATCATGTAACTGACCTTGAAATATTTCACTGCCCAAATTTATACAGCCTGCCCCCGAAACTATGGAAACATTGACCATGAAGTGAGGTAAATGTGAACAAGTTTTGACCCGGACTGACCTTGAGCCATTGACGCGGAGGATACTTTCTCTAATGGTCAGAGTGCAGTAGTACCACACCAACAGGAAGTTGAGAGCTGCGTCACACCACCTGAAACATGTTCAAATACAGTAAAACTCTGGAATAACGACCTTCATTATTTTGACAATAATCCCAAGGTCTGGCTATTCCAGTATGGAGATAAATGAAGTTTGAGGTCAGTAATAAGGGATGAATATGTCCTATGATATGCATATAAGTTTTGCATCGTTATTTCCCCTGTTGGTACACGAATGTGGGTGTCAGTCGCAACAAGCAGTATTTTGCCTCAGACAGCATATCTCGTCGTTAAATTTTGATACTGCGTTGACTGCCTTAATGATGGCAACCTTCTTGTCAATTTACCTAGCACGGGGTACAACAGGAGCATATTGCAATATCTGCCAGCAAACCAGCCATTTCAAAAGTGTGGACCTGAGCCTAACAGTAGGGTAGGGTATCATCACTTAGATCTGCCACTATCCAGGATATGCTCTGTGCTTGTGCTGTAGATGTGTGGACCAATGCACTGATTATTTCAGTTCCTGATCATCTTAAAATAATAAGTCAGGGCTGAGGACTGACTGTTTCTCACACCCTGGGCCTCACCAGCCAACACTGCACCAACAAAGGTTTCAGATGGACAACTGACCAGGGACCAAATCTACAGTCAAACTTCACTATCACCTCACTGGGAAGATGCGGAAAAACTATCTGGCTGTCACACGATCCATACCATGTATGGGAAACAATCAAACTTGACTGTTATGTAATCAATAGTATGTGAAAAATCTATCAAACTTTACCATAACATAATCAAACGCATATGAGAAAACTATCCACCTTTATATTCTTGTAGTTTGTATCATGTTGAAAAGAAAAACAAATTTTTTTTTTTGCTGACAAAAAGACACACACAGATGGGTACCGAGATTGAATCATTTCCATACCTGGAGGTGACACCAAAAACTGCCACAAAGGTCAGGGCCAAGATGATGTAGCTGACGGTCAGCTTGAAGGTTTCATAATCCTTCTTGTAAATAAACCTGAAACAGACAGATCTAGGACTTAGCACTCGGGTGAGGAGTAGGAACCAAACAAAAACTACATTCAAATGTATGAAATTTACCCATTGTAACAATTCATTGGTTCAACCATCAAAACTGTACATTCTCCAAATAAAAATGAGTCTTGCTAGGTATGTCTGATCCCTTTATATCAATACTGTCCTGTCTGTGTGCCTGGCACAGCTCAACTAGATCGACACCTGACACTGTACGTACCTGGCCTCTTTGGTCAGCAGTGAGACGTTGACCTGTCCTAGGATGATTTTCAAGTAAAGTCTGCAAAGACAGTAGTAAACAAAAGTCTGTCATTACAGCCGGACACAGAAAGTCTGTCATTACAGCAGGACACAGAAAGTCTGTCATTACAGCAGGACACAGAAAGTCTGTCATTATAGCAGGACACAGAAAGTCTGTCACTACAGCAGGACACAGAAAGTCTGTCATTATAGCTGGACACAGAAAGTCTGTCATTACAGCTGGACACAGAAAGTCTGTCATTATAGCTGGACACAGAAAGTCTGTCATTATAGCTGGACACAGAAAGTCTGTCATTACAGCCAGACACAGAAAGTCTGTCATTGCAGCAGGACACAGAAAGTCTGTCATTACAGCAAGACACAGAAAGTCTGTCATTACAGCAAGACACAGAAAGTCTGTCATTACAGCCGGACACAGAAAGTCTGTCATTACAGCTGGACACAGAACACACCCTTCTTCAACAAACCCCTTCAACATAAAGATAAAAGGCAAATACGTACAAAATACAAGAGCAATGCCAATGAATGTTTTTCTTGCTGTCTTTTTTTTTTTTTTTTTTGAAAGATTTAAAAATGCACAAACTAGTGACCTGATAAATAAATGCATCCCTGCACAAACACTGGAATCTCCTCAGAATTGACCAGCCCGAGCTCCAGGGTTTCTGTTATGTAATGTCATAATATATATGTGTGTGTGTATGTGTTTGTGTGTGTGCGTGTATATGTGATATAAGTGAATGCATGTATGTCTGTGATGTGTGTGTGTGGTATGATGTGTATGACATATATGTGTGTGTGTGACACATCTGTATGTGTGACATATATATGTATGTGACATATATGTATGTGTGACATGTACGGATGTGTGATATGTATGTGTATGTGATGTGGGTGTGAGATATGTGCATATGAGTCTGTGCATAGGGGTGCACACAGTCACTTAAGAACCCTAATTGATCTAATGATTGGTACCAGCAGGAGTGATATCTCTGACTTCATCAACTGATGGCTTGGGCTGCTAAATCTCTGGGGCTGTTTGCCTGTGCAGCTCTAAATGTTGTCTTGCCTATCTGTCGGTGGGCCACCCACATCTCCACACACACAGCCCAGCTTCCCCCCTTGCCTGTCTCCCAGCGGCCACAGGGCAGAACCAGAACACTTTGTTCCAAGAGACCAGAACAAAATTTGGAATCGTGTTGTGATCTGGGCAGGCTCATCGCCACAGGTGTGTATGTATGTGTGTGTGTGTATACATTGTGTGAGGTGACAGACTCAACCAGCCTCGTGTAAACCATGAGGACAAAGGTCTTGAGAGAAGACACTGATCACCACCAACTCCTTCCTCTGTGTTCCCATGTCTAGCAGTCACAGCTTCCTCCACCCACCATCACCACGGCATATTCAGCTCACCAAGGCTACCTGACACCTGACCTCTAGCCATTTCTTCCTTCAAACAGAATTACTGGCACATTTGACTATAGTTCAATGGTATAAAGAGAGTGAAAAATCCAGTATGTATATTGTGTAAAGATCTTCCTTGCTAGGAAGTTTCTTGAGGAATGTCACCGCAGAAATGGCCCTCTCGCAGCACCTGAATATTTTGCTTAGATTTAAATTATGGCGACAAGAAAATATATCGCAATTGATGGCACCCCTCTGGTGTGGGTTTGTGGATATTGCTCTGTCACATGACCAATAAAGGCTGGGAATACGGCTCAAGAAACGAACAGTATGAAAAAAAGCAAACAGAAATCATTTCAGAAAATGCCTAGATGGATAGAAGGTGAAAATAAACTATATCCAAAAAATGCATTATCGTTCCACCTCATAAGTACAACTTGAAAACCCTGACATTTAGAAATCTTCCACACTAAAACATAAGTGGTCTGTCTCTCTATCTGGAGCACATCAAACACAAGATCAAAGAGAGCAAACTAGTGAACGATTACCCATTGAGGAAGAAAAAGTTACAAACTCTTTTTATCGTCCAACACCGCAATGCCGTCAAAAAGGAGCACGGTTTAAAAAGAAAAAAAGAAGTTTCTTGAGGCAAATCGAATTCATTACATCATAATAGTTCTCTTGTGAATAATTAATGAAAGTGAGAGAAAATTGTATATAGATCATCAGTTCAAGGTGATCATACACGAAACCAGAATTCTGTGACAGCCAAAACTGCTAAGAATGAAAAAAGAAACAACATCAGCAAACAAAAAATGCATTAAAGAAAAGTTATACAAGTAAAAACTAACAGTCAAATTTCTCTGTAAAAATTTGTTATTTAATTAGTTATACAATAAAAATCAAACCAATTTTCAAAATGACATACCCATTTTTATGCGGTAGATTTTCCTCCATCTCTCGAAAATTTAATTTCCTCTCTGTAATTTTCCCGCGCAGGTCAGATATTTGTCTCTTTTCATCTTCATTTGTTCCAGCTCTGAGAATGAAAAGTCAAAGAGACGACTGATAATTGGGAATTGAATGCAAAGTAAACAAACATTCACCTGCACTGCAAAACAAGTATTTTCATTTACTGATAGAGTTTTAGAAAGCTGGGGTCACTTGCCAGGGCAAGAAAAAAAGTTCAGGATCAGACAAGAGTGAAAAAATCACCACTACATTGTAAGACATAACAACTAACGGTTCCCAGAGGTGAGCCAGGGCTTCATTCAGGGATGTCTAAGACCACCTTTCTCTCTGTGTCCGACTAGTCAGCTAATGTTCTCAAAGATAAAACTAAGTATACTTTGACAGGCATATTCCTGTGGGAACTGCCAAGAAATGCACTAGGATTTGTTACCAACTTTTATTGCCAAGTGCAGAAATATTAATCGTAGACTGGAGTATGAAACCGATTTCTTTTTTCCAAAGTAAAACCCTCAGAGAAGATTGGATGAAGGATAGTATCAGGAAATTTGGTCGAATGTAAAAATTTCTAATGTGTCCCGATTATCTAAATTATTGTAGATGTAAAGTCTGTCTCACCTGGACAGATTGTCACCGATACATTTCAGGCGATATCTGTGATGGGCAATCTGAGCCAAGCATTTCTGTTGTGCTCCATTCAGTTTGGCCAGTAAGTCACAATATTTCTTATGTTCCTCCTGCCAAATACAATGCAGCCTGAGCAAATATTTCCACATCATGTCACACAAAACAAGGACAGGACCCTCAGTTATGTGAACAGAGGCTGGTAACAAAAAGAAACCATCTTGCTGTCACAAATGAGATGCACCTTTGCTGCATCCATTAAAATGTTATTATTTTGTTTTCTTTATGCTATTGCCATGCCTCTTTGCTCACCAGGATATGTAGATCTGCTTATTATACTTTCATACATGTAGAAGACTTTTCTAACATCCTATATAATAATAATAAAAATAATGATAAACTCATCCATTCCTCTCTATCAGGTCTCACAGTCACAGACTGTGTCTGGTGGACACAAAGCCTAATGAATCATTCATTTCATTCTCACACAAAGATGCCTTGGTGTTGCAAGGTCATAGGTGCACTTCACTGAGGTGACACATGTCACAAAAAAGTTACTTAAGTTTATCTCATATACTGAGGTTTGATCACAGAGTAACAGAAATGTATATATATCACTACTATACCATGTTTGTGGAAGAGAGATACAATACCAGACTTAAGGGTAAACGAAGTCCCAGGAATGACTTAGTAACACATGTAACAGTGACACATGCAACGTGAGTGGTGACACAAGTATGGTAACAGAACTCTCAAAAGCAGTTGCATTAGACTTTTCCAAGTGGGGCTTATATTAGTTTGGAAGGAAACTCAGGTTAGTGAGCTAGAGGATAAAATTTGAAGTGCCAAAATTTCAAATACAATTTAAAAAAAAAAAAATAAAATCTGAATTGGCTTCTTGTGCCAGAGGTTGGACTTTTTCATCAAGGATCCTAGGAGAACAAAACATTTTATCAGTTTTTCTGGGCCATTTTTAAAAGTTTTAAAGTTGTGATTATGTCAGGACACTGACCTCCACATCTGCCCCAATACATCTGGATATAAGACGAGATTACCATCCTCAGGAGGTTGAAATGCAGAAAGAGAACGGGTACAGGTCGTTGTCATAATTTACTGACACTTGGCGCCAGTGGCAAAAGCTAATACTACTAGTGTCACACTCCAGATGTTGCACTTGTTGCAAGTTATTTATGCTACATCTTGGCTATTTATTGATCATTCATACATAATCAGTTTGATCACAGCTAATAGGTCTCTGTCTCTATGACACTAAACTGAATAGTGATGATACTTTTAACATCTTCAACGTTGTTACTTGCATTCTGTATCACAATACCATCTCTTCTACACATGACTTTTCTCTGGACTGCCACTACAGCTCTATCAATTCCATCGACTTTGCAGTCAGAGGTGACAAAATACTGCCATCTTATTTCGAGATCTAAATCTCATTGAAACTCGTGTAATTCTCTCTGCTTGTTTTAAAACTCAGGTACAAGCAACCAGTATTCATGGGTTAAGAAACTACTGCAGTTTTTTCCCCATTTATTCTATGGTCTAAAATCTCAGTAAATAGTTGTTAGATGCAGACTTTTCTCTATCTTGTGTGTCAGTGATAATAAAAAAAAAAAAAAAATTGGCAAGACAGGTCTAGTCATTGTGGTAAACCGTTGCATTCTTGACAAACCAAAAGGCAACTATGTAATTCTAGTGCCGACAGGAGTGAGCCATTGCAAAGATGTTGCGCCTGTTGTTCAAGAAAGTCCCCCATGTAAAAAGTGCATGTTTCCAGGTGAGATTTCCCATTCTGATCTTTCTCTTTCACACCTCAGATGCAGCATTTGTCTCACCCAGTCTAAACCATTTTGTCCACTCTTGTATTCATCACACACCTTGTCAACAGTCATCCTCTTATACAAGCATCCATACAAAACATTTGCTGTCAAAAGTCATCAGAATAACCTTACAAAAAAATTGTTAAAAATCAAAATGATTCACATATATAACGCAGTGTTTAGTGAGGATCTCCTTAAAATTTGGTGTGAATGCAAAAAAGACTCCATGAAACTGAAACACATACATTCCGTCTCCAATGTCAGTACATCTGAAAAATCTTCCTCCATGCCATTCACACAAATATTGCAAGACAGAGACAATCCAATTTTTTTCAGATTTTCTGACCTGACAAACGTAAGGCTAAAAAAGAAGTACTATCACATAGACGTTCATAATTTTGGATTTATCACTTTAGATAAATGTCTCGTTTAACTATTCACAGACTAAATAAATCAACAGATGCTTCTGGTTTTTAGTCAAACTGACTTGAATATCCAAAGACAGAGCTAGGGTGATGACACAAGTAAAATGGAATGGGCCCTGAGAAGTTTATTTGGGAAAAGACTTCAATTTTTATCCCAGACCACTTATCTTGCAAATGTCAATTAACATCTTCTGTAATAGGCAAAGATAAATAGGAGATTTGATAACTTATGCTTGGAGAAACAAATGGTGACATACGTAATGAAAAAAGTGTGACACACGTAACGCTGGTTAATCATCAAGTTAGAAAGACATGGTCACTTTGAATTAAAATGGTTACAAATTTTGAACAGATGTGCTTTCCCTTCATGTAACAAAGGCATTTTTCAGAACAATCTTAAAGACTGATAACAGTAGGCGATTCTGCAGTTTCTTTTCAACGTGACACAAGTAATGCCAAGAAACACGGTATCACCACACAGCCAAGATCTTTTTTTAAAAATATAATTTCTCACTCTCACTGATTTCTTCAGATGAACATCTTATTTAACTATTCACAGCTTAAATTGATCATGAGACACTTCTGGGTTTCACTGAAATTATCTGAATACCTGAAAGTAGAGCTAGGATAACATAACATGGAATGGGCCAAATGCATTTCAGAGTTAAATTTGCTGTAACAGATTGAGTGGAAGCCCAAAAATTGTAATTTAGTGGCATGGCCTAACATGGATTAATAAGGATTAACAAAAGTGATCGGCCATTTTCTCACTAAATTCAGATGCAGCAACAGGTCTCCGTCATCGTCTTCAGTTGCAATATTCCAACTTGTACTTGAGGTAGAACAAAACATTTTTCACACAATGAAAGGGAAATGACTAAATCTTCACAGTCTTATCAATAAGTACATGCTCATAAATTTGATGAGAGCCTGATTTCATTGTGTTGTGTCTCAAATCAAACAAAACTCTTTTGTCATGGCCTCAAATGTGCAAATAATTTTGGAATGCCTCGATTGCATCACTGAACTGGCATAAGATCTAGGAACTGCCATAAGATCTAGATAGGGTTAGGATTACGTTCCATAGGCTTAAGACCTAGAGCCAGATCCTTAGTTCACAGCTCCTTCGCCTACCTTCTTTACAAACAACAAAGGAACAGAGCAAAAAAAAACAACGAAATTCTGCCAAGAACACAGACATGAAATACAGAACAGAAAAAAAACAAAGTGCCACATGGAGACTGAACTCTGCCATTCCAAATAATAGTAAATATATCATCCCTGATCACTTACATTTGTCCCATTCAACCATGGATGGTTCTGATCTTCCAGAAAAAAATCATTATATGACTACATTTGACAGCAAAACTTCTCTTCAGTTATCTTTTTTGTTTCTTTCTTACTTTTCTTCAACATTAATCTGAATATTAGTGAATTTAAATCGAAAAAGCATCAATTCTGGGACGTTGTGTGGATTTCTACTGAGCAATACATGAGGTAATTCAAAATATTACATTATTGCTTTTTTTCTTTTAAATCAGAATCCCTTAGCCAACAGCGGAACTGAGCAGAAATGAGGCTGAGGGTGTGTTGCAGGCCACAATTTATTCATGCTATTCTCCCTCCCATTCTGTCGACATACAGTCTGGATCAAACATCCTCGCAAATTTACTATCTTTTTATCCCCTTTTTAGATTGTCAAATATCATTATAAGCTTTTTTCAGGCTTTAGCATAGAAACACAGATCTTTATGCATCAATTCTGTGTGCTCAATTTCAAATGGATACATTCAGCTCCCATTTATGGATTTTGTTGTACAAAGGTTTACGAATACAAATAGTTTATTTGTCCATATGGAAATACATTTTACCAGCGCAGAAAACAACTGAAACAAAAAATATATGAAAAATGCACATCACAAAGATACATTAACACTTTCCATATGCATACATATATGCCTCCATACTACAGATCCATATGCACGTATCACACACACACACACACATACGCACACACACATATACACACCCACATGCATATATACAAACAAGCATACACACATCCATACATACACACATACGTACATACATATGTACATACACACATGCACACATACATACATACATGCATACATATATACATACACTGTACATACACACATGCATGCATGCATGCATACATACATACATACATTCATGTACATACATACATACATACATATATACACACATACTTCTTTACGTACCAACATGCCTATATATAAGAAAACATAAATTCATACCTACATAATATGATCATATACTAATATGCGCATAAAGCGACTGGTTACATTTGTGTTCATTCGTTCAGATTCTGTAACATTCTTACTGATGATGGTACAAACGAATTTTTGTATTTTTCTGTTCTAACTTTTTTTGAAAGAAGCCTCTTCCTGCATTTTAAGTTTGATCGAACAGATTCAGGATTTAGTGGATGTTTGAGATCTGAGATTATACTTTTTGCTTTTTTAAGACACATATCCCTATATATGCCGTCGATGTATGGTAGTTTGATGTTGATGACTTTACTGGCTTTGTTAATTATTTCATTTAACTTTTTCATGTCTGTGCTTGTGATGCTTCCACCCCAAGAAGTGATTCCAAAGGATAAGATACTTTGAATTGTTGATGAATAAAACATCTCTAGAATTTCAGAGTTCACTTCCAGAGATTTGAGTTTAATTAAAAAATAAAGTCTTCGATTTGCTTTTTTATAGATGTTTTCGACCTGAGTGTGCCACTTTAGTTTGCAATCTAAGTTGATTCCGAGATATTTATATGTTGAGGTTTATTCAACTTTCTGATTTTTGATATATAGAGGCTCAATGACATTATAGTCTATATTATAGAAGAAATGTAAAATACACAAAACTGGAGATTCCAGCCTGACTATGAATTAAAGACATTTCTCAAATATTAAGCATAGGTTTCTATGTTAAATTACTGCTTACGGAGGGTAGAACAGACATCCTTGGTCAAGATAGTCAATCTGGTAAATGATGTATTCTGCATGAATGCACACTAAATGCAATAATGTCGGTGAATCTCTTTAGAAACATTAACATAAACTTTCACTTTCAAGCTCAAATCACAGCAGATCAATAACGATCAGCAAAACATACATTAGTGGTGTGTGGGAATAGAGTACGCTATAACTACTTTTGATTGCTGTCAGAATGTTCAACCCTGACTGTTAGATCTGTGAGGAATCTGTCAAAAGAGTAACTGTTCTGGTTATGTTCAGTTGACCCATGACACTACTATTAGAGTCAACTCGCCCCTGTCTGAATCCCCTCCATGACCCGATCATTTTCGTTCATGATCACCCAATCATAAGATCCACTATGATCTTGTTGATTCCGGTGTGCACTAATCAACCCTGTTTGACATCTCGTTGAAGCATTTACATTCACTTTTGTTTTGTTGATTGACCGCAACCTGCAGGAATCAACACCAAGGTATGCTCATCTGCTATTTATAACACAACTCTCAGCAGGACAAAGGTCAAGGCTAAGGTTTTCTAACTGTATTTTCAGCAGTTTATTTATGGAAACTCTGGTAATTTCCATCTTGAAAGCGAGGAAAACTCTCATCACATGCCAGATTGGCCATTATCCAGTCATACTGCATGACAAAGGGATGGCTGGACCTCGCCTGCCCTTGTCCGACCACCGTTCATTTTGCATTGAATACATTATTCATGACAAATTTTCATCTCAATACCCACTGCCATTATAATAATATTATTTTGCTATAATTATTGATACCACACTTTCACCTCATTAACACTATCTGAGTCAATTTAATAGTTTTCTGGATTTTTTCTTCTCTCGAATAGTACAGTTCACCCCATTTACCATCATCTGAATGTCAACACTGTATAATTGTTTTCTGGATTTTTTCTTCTCCCTAATGGTTGATTTCATCCTATTTAACACCATCTGAATGTTAATATAATACAGTTTTCTGGACCTTTTATCCTCCTTAATGGTACATTTACTTAAGTTATCCTTAGTGTTAATACATTCAAGAATGGATAAACAGAAGACATCCTTTTCAAAAGAAAGCCTCCTTCAGGCATATGAAACAGTATCACCTGTAAGGATGACATGAGACTATACAACACTTGGGGACAAACTGAAAGAGAGGCAAGACAGCTTGAGAGGGAGGAGGGGGGGGGGGGGGGGAGGAAACAAAAAAAAAAGAATAACACATCTG
>JBCEWB010537552.1:0-36873 GCA_039654565.1 Peronia peronii | reverse complement strand
AAGGCGGGTGCCTGTTTGTCTCACTCTCGGTCTTATTCACGGTTGGTTGGCGCACATTGGGCGTGGCTGAGTGACCATCATGAGGCGCGATGGGGTAGCAGCGGACTGAGCGGGCGACACTGATGGGTATCGTTGGTGCTTAGCACAGGGCTGCAAACAATGCAAAAACTGGCTAGCAGTGAAGCGGTTCAGAAGACTGGATCTATCTGACAAAGGTGTCACAGATATTGCCTTTGCGCAAAAGAGTCATAACTATGCAGTTCTTTTCACCATTGTGAAGTACAGGTATACTCATTGCAGATTTTCACTGTTACTAGTAACCCTATATATGAAACCTGCGATACCCAACTCATTTCATTTGGTCAGGTGAAATGTATTTGCTTTTGAAGAAAAGTCTGCTATTATGGAGGGGAAAAAAAAAACTATTTAAGAAAGACAGCAGTAAAGAGGAGAATGATGTCTTACTCTTGCTCAAGTTGACTGAGATATCCTCGTGTGTACTCAAAACTTCCAGTTTTCTCCAGGTAATCAACGCAGTATTTCTTTACATCATTGTCTGTTGTTCTTTGTCTTAAAATGCCTAAAATCAATGTTAAGGCCATGGTAACAAACAAATGCACAAGTGGATCAAATGAGAAAAAATCAATATTAATCTTTATACAAGTTAGAGCAGGAGCTTGGGCTTTTCAGTGATACATATAGACCTAGGTGATCTTGTTCTAAAATCTAAAGGCTTCTTTTCAAAGCAATTAATCAACAGAATAATCTTCCAAAAGGAAATCCATAAATAAATTCACCTTGACAGAATGGCCAGTTATTTTATATTTATCATGATGAAATTTTACTGTGGTCATTCTGGTCATAGATAAAGATTGCACAGTAAACAATTTGAAATCTCTGTGCTAAAAAGAGAATTTAACTGGTGATGCCATAGATTTAGATAAAGAAATTAGAATTGCTTATATTTTCCAGTAACCAGTAATGGCATATTTTGGTATGTGGCCTAAATTGGCCAATTATGTCTACTTTATAACACTGGAACATCTTTTCCTGTTAGAGAAATTAAGCACTTTAATATCTGTGACATAAAATGGCCTCATTGGTATGTGCATGACAGTTTAAGAAGATTGTGAAAACAGTGAAACTGAACACTTCCACACAGAATGACCACCTTAACTTAGACAGGTAGAAGTTTATTGAGGGTTGTACACAAAAGGATACTCAGCACCTGGGTATCATCGGGATTTGCTCGAACAGCATGGATAATTGGGAATGAGAACTTTCCTTCTGTCAAATCTTCACAATAGCTCTTGTTGGCTTCATACTGAAGGAAAATATTTAGTAAATGAAAAACTGATGCAAAAAAGGTGATCACATATTATATAGACAAAAATAATCTCTATAAATGATTTATCAATTTATATTCAATATTCCAATGTAATTCCCACTTGCAGGAATAAATAAAAAACCTGAAACATATTATTTCTATAAATCTGATCAAAACTGATTATGGCCCAAAAAAAGGGGGATTAAGACACCCCTCTCCCCTCCCCTTCTCCCCATTATTTTCTACTTCATCTGTCCCCCAATTTTCTCCTTTAAGAAAATAGTACTAGAAAATGAAATATAGTTATTTATTACCTCCTTTGAATTAAGATTAGCATAATCATCTCTGATTTGAAAGTACAGGCCCAAGAGATCCAACAAATGCTTGAAATTACTGAGGAAACAGAAATGACAGCAAAATGGCATTTAGTGGGTATCTAAATTTGTATATGTCTTCCACATAAATCGCCAATACAAGTGAGAGAAATAGATAATCAACATTTTGGCCAAGCACCTAAAACAATCAATGTAAATAACAGGTGCAAAGTAAAACAAATGTATGTATATTGTGAGGTTTTTCTGATCACATTATACTGTGACATATAGCACAAAATCAAAATCATTATTGCATATTTATCTTTCGATAATCTCAAACTCAGTAACAAAATTCAATATCTTTTGGCGTACTAGATTCTTGGATCACATCAATTTTTTATTCTGGCAGCTTGTGTTCTGCTGTAAATAATTTGCAGATAGAGCAACAAAGTGGTTATGAGCTCTTTTGTACCTTTTGTTTTCACTGAAAAGTTGCATGAGGTCAACTGCTAGTCCAAACAATCCTCCTGTCTCTGTGAGTAAAAAAAAACCCAAAAATATCACTCACAAAGTACAATGCAAAAAGCTAAATAAAACTCTTTCATGGAAACAAATGTCTCTCGGCCAGTCAGGATGAGCCAAGGGCCTGAACAGAGAAATCAGGGACTGAATGTGAAACTGGTGTTTTTATATTGCAGAAATTATAGAATTTTCATCTCTCAATAAGAAATTATTGCTTTTAGGGGCAGATTATAAGTCTATCATGATATTGTGAAGTGAATATATAGAATTATCTGCTAAACTGTTCTGTTTTGCTGATTTTGGCCTTATTTTAGCCAGTGCTAAGGGGTTGCCCCTGTTTCTTTAATTTGCAAATAACTCTGACTACAGTCAAGACAGCTCAAAATTTTTATCTCCACATCAAAGTGTATGAAATAAGAATTTATATGATAGTTATAACTCCATTTGGTGGTAAATAAGTATACAAATCATTTTGACTGGGTGCAAGAAAAATTCTAACACTCTAAAACATCTTTGGTCAAAAACAAAATCCTCTAGCATTATGTACTTAAATAATATAACAAAGGTTGAAACATTTGTGCAAAGAGAATATACACTCCTTTGTGACAAAAGCAACAGGATAAGAGTGGCAAAATAAAAAAGAACAGTATAAGAAACAAGTCTGACATGTACTAGGTTGCTCTGAGTGCGATGAGGAAAACAAAGTGGAAAATAATGATTTCTAAGGAAAGAGAATACACACAATGTGACAAGCAATCAAGTAATAAAGTTGCAAAGTTATGAATGCTGCTCTTCCATTCACAAATGATTGTCTCATTTCTTTAAAAAGTATTTCAATGAAGCTGCAAACATATACATGAACAAAGTAAGATGTTTCAGTCATAACTATTAAATTTACAACAGTGTCCCCTTTAAATATTACAGATGTCAGAAACTTCAAGCATACTATGGCTACTGTTTACTATAAACTACAGACAAAGTTATCAACATCGCAATGTTTTTTCATTGCAGAGAGAAACTAGATCGTACTTCTGGTCACCATCAATTTGTAGTCTTCTTCTGTAGGACACACCACTGCATCTCGCCAATAGATATCCATACCTTGTCCACGATGTAACTCCAGGAGATGTTCTACAACAGAAAACAATAAATATTGAAAATCCCTGTCATTTAATCTTGAATATACTGATTCAGAATATTAAGAATTTATTCCATCTGAAGATCGCTATTCAACATTTTCTTTGCATTTGCAGATGAGCAATACGGAGCACATTTCTTTCAAATCACTGGATAGATGTTACAGGACACAGTCATAGAGAGAAAACAGACAATAATTTTTTTTTAATTAAAAAAAAAATATAAAAAAGCAATATGAAGTGGGTGGGTGGGTGGGGGGTGGGGGTAGGGGGATGACAGAAGTCTTAAAGTTCATAATTTTGTGGTGAAACAGATAATTGAAACTGTCTTTGGATAAATTACCTGTAAAGACGCGTGTAGTTTCTTCCCGGTTTCCCAACAGGAAAAGCTTCTCTAAGGCCAAGAAGTAGACATAATTGGCCGTATTTATGGTCTGAGCCACTCCAAATATACCATGGGTTACTGTAAAACATAATTCATGCAAACCATTTGTTAAAATTTCCTTATTTCATAATTTTACTCACAAAATTCTTCTCTTAACATTGGGATTATAAACAGAAAACTGTAGCCTTGCCATCATGCATATGGTCAACCCACTGTCACAGAGGTCAGTATCGGAGTGTCGGTTTATAAAATTTATTTCAGTCTGACTATCTTTTTACCTCATACAATTTTGTTTCAACACTATGTTCAAGACTCTACACATATGATGAATCATTGTGCAATGCATAGTTAATAATACAATTTCATCAAGAGAAAATGGGAACTATATGAAGTTTGCATTAAGGTCTGAAATAGATCTATGATCTTTCTGTCTGATCAAATGCAAGGAAGCTTCTCTGCTACGACTCACCAGGAATTCCTCTCCTCAGCTTAGAATTATCTTCAATGTCATCAACACTATTGGTTTGAAAACAAGAAAAAAATTATAACATATTATTGTTTGCTTCATTAATTAAAATAAATCAATGGGGCATTTTGATCATAAGCCAAATTAAATCCTTCTGCCAAGAACATGGGGTTAACACGTGTTGTGTAGAAGGAAAAAAATCACTTTTCCCCTTGTTATTTAATACACAATGGCCAAGAAATGTGTTTCTATTCTCTTTTTGTGATAATTTTTCCATAATTTTTGACAGTACTTAGGAAACGGGCTCAGATGACCAAATGACAATAATGGAGATACAGGGTAAAATGGTTAAAAGTCTAGTTATGGATTTTGTTTGGAGTTAAACAGTTCGTTGACATCTAAATCATGAATTCACAAAAGATTTTACTGATCAGAAGCTTATAAATAAATAGTTTTCTAAAATATTTTAAACCATGCACAATATAAGAAAACTCCATGAAACTGTAAAAGCATTTTCCTCACAATATTTTCACAACTCATGACACTAATCTAAGGATATCTCAAAAAGTAACAACGATTTTTCAATGTTTCAAAGGCTAAATCATCAGCAGATGTTCCTCTACTCAGAAATTAAACAAAATCAATATGTCAAAAAATTGCAATCAGGGCTTTTTTGGTATGGAAGAGGTTCACATTTTTTGCTTCACATAATCCAAATAACAGCAGCAAAGATGACGTTTTCCTTCTTCACAATACTTGCCTTATAACTTAGCTGGCTGAGGGAAAAAAAAAAAAAGGGGGGTCAATTCACAAAAACTCCCTAGCACTGCAATAAGCCTATCAAAGTGTCTGTTGTGAAGAAAGATGATGATCTTAATCTTACAGTATCAACAGAAAATGTTGAAATGTCAGAGTTCCTATGATAACACTGAAATTCATGTTTAACTCCTTCACTGTTAGGCACATTTCCTACCCCATGCTTAGAAAATTTCACAAAATGGGAAGAATCACTGGTGAACTATAATGCAATTTCATTTCTCTTGAGTTTAAAACCCCTTCACTGCTCTGTTGATGTACAACGTATGTCATAATGTGACTGAGATCAGATGCGCTATTGACGTACAGTGTATGTCACTATAAAACTGTGTCTTGCAGTGACTTACACTGTATGTCAACAGTGCATCAGACCCCAGTCATATTCGAACGTACATTGTAAGTCAAGAGAGCAATGAAAGGGTTAAGGAATGGCAGTTATGTCTAAAGTAGATATTATATTAGTGGCATGCTTTTTGCACTGTCTGCTGTTTAAGAAGAAATTCTAGTGGAAGCTATGATGAACATTTTTTTTTACCAGATAGATCCCTTGACACCTCTAGGTGAAACTGACCTCAAATTAATAAATATGATTTACTGACATCTATTATAGTTAAAATATATTGTGTTTACACCAAATAAATCAGGCTGTTGTTGCTGTTCTGAAAGCTGACATAAGGTCTAGTGTACTGTGAAGCAGGGCTAAAATATTGGTCGCTTCATTGTTATAGTAACTTTTAATTTAGTTTACTAAACACTGCTTCAGAAGATACTTAATGAACAAATAACTAGTGTGGTTTTGAGACTACAGTGTTCGGTATGCTCATATCCTTAACTACAGATTGATGACTGGAGGTAAGAAACTTGGACAAAATACAGCCTGACCCCAAATGTCATTAACTATCGTAACAGGACTTTTTTCATCAACAGAAAATGTTGTGCTACTGGATCAAATGAATTGGATATCTCCTTTCATAGAATCAAATTTTACTGACAATAATGTCATAGAAATTAACTTGAATATATAAACTATCGCCTCACAGAAAAGTTGTGGCTAAATAGTTTTTTTTTCATCAGAGTGAAGTATACTCAACTCCCTCTCCACTGACACAAGTAACTCAAACATGTCTCATTTCACCAGGTAATGACAAAGTAAAAAAAAAAGGGAGACATCTTACAGCAAACTTGAATTATGCAGCATCTGTATAACCTCTGAAATTATCTTCATTTTGTCATCTGGGATCTTCAGCCAGTAGTTGAAGGCCTGAAATCAAGGGATTGTCTTAAAGTGGCAGTGCAATGTCATGGACACCTTATGTTACATGATGTACAGTAATAAACTTCTAATAGCCACAAATGCATTAGTGGTGTTACTGTTGCAAAAAAATTAATGCTAATGTGTTTATTTTGCAAAATCAGATGACTTGCGGTTTTGCATTTCTTTTGCCGGCTTTCTACGCAATTAACGTTGATCTGCATGTGACATCATACGCCCTGTACATCTTTGTACTATGAAGCTGTGCGACTCACAAAACAAGGGTTCAGATCCAATGGCAACATCAGACGACCGACTAGTAAAGCCCAATCAATCTCAGCCTCAGTGTTTGTTTTGGCTCAGCCTTGGCTTCGGAGTGACACAATGCAGGCCTACATCTGACCATCTTACTGACCAATGTCTTTCTCTAATTCCTCCCCTAACTCCACCCTTTCTTCAAATATGATAATATTTGCAATGGTAAGAGAAGGGGTTGTACTCACAAAGATGTCAATTTCATATGGGTGTCAATTTTATACCCCCTTGTCACACAGACTATTTCCGTTACGAATGTGTTCGTAACCTAATGTAACTGCTTGGACCAAACCACTTCACATAGGCGTGTGCTTATGTTCATGTTATAGAATTTCAGTGTCAAATGCAGGCTACCATCCCTCTGACCACGTGGACTTAGATCATTCTTATTAGATCAGACTGGCTGGCATTGAAGGGGCAGCAGTGACAACAAAGAAATATGTATAAGTGATCCAATGGTGGCATAAAGTGACAGCACGGGAAAACTTCTGATATGTAGATACTTAGGCCACTTTAGCTTTCATAGCTCACTTCTGCTCTCAATAGCCTGATTGCTGGTCAATGCCAAACTTGCTGAGTGGGTCAAGTGATCAGGGGAGTCTGCATTATTATTCAATATGGTATAAACAAAGAGACCACATTTATTTGAGATTCTTCTCAAGATCATCGTTTCTTTTGATTGTAGTTTTGGACTTCTTGAGAGGACTTGAGTGGGCCATGTGACCCTTGATTTCTATTCTTCTCCTCTGTTTGAGAGGGTTTCACCTTTGGGCATGGAATTTCTCACTGTTCCATTGGGTAAAGTTTCCTTTACCTTTTGAAGGAGTGTCTACTGAGCTGCGCATACTTAATATGGCGATATTTTGACCACATTGGGACTGATAAACCCCAAGTTTAAGTGACATGATGAGAAATATCACAGAGCAACCAGGAGACCTACGAATAAATACGGGTGTCGCATGCCTGACTATCCTGCAAGTGACAGTTCACAGCACACAATACACCACAATTTACATACACAGGCCCACTCAAGCCTCCCATTAGCGTGCCCTCGGTACCTATGACATCACGCCTGGTTTACAGTCAGTTACAGAAAACGAGATGGCGAGCACAGTTCTAACAATCCTGTCTCTTTAATTGTTAAAATCTCAAATTTAAGAAGCCATTGGCTTCTAATTTGTATATCAGTGGGTGTACAATAACCGTAACATTTCATGTGAGGCAAAAACAAAAAGAAACTTGACACAATGTTGCACTTCTACTTTAAGTAGTCGGCTTTTCGAACACCCAAATATGAGATTTTTCACTTTATCCTCTCAAATAAGTCTTGAAAGTGTTGTGTTCAAAGATACTTCAGAAATTTATCATGTTCACTTCTTTTTATTTAAAGTGAAATGGTTCACTTCAAATCATTTTCACTAAAGTAAAAGCCCATGTATCAAGCCACAAAAATTAGGCATCACTTCTCATTTGCATCTAATATCTAAAATGGAAGCTCTAGCCATCTGAGTTTGTCTTTTTTCTTTCTATTTCATTAGGAAATTTTAACTGAAACTGAAACCTGGTTTCCCATGCAGAAGGCTACTTGGATATAAATTAACTATAAACCAGCAAAGTCTATGAATGCAAGCAAACTTACAGCAGACAGTTTTGTTCGAATCTGTTTTCCTGGAATCTGGCAAATGTACTTGTAAGGTGCAAGCAAAATCTATTGAAACAACAAGGACAAAAATCAATCACTCTTATTCTGAAACGGAAACAAAACAAAACATATGGTACTGCATATATTTTACACCCCATCAATTTTGTTACAATTCTTAGGGTTGGACTGGTGACAGTGAAAAATGGTGGACAGTTTCTCACTGAGGGCCACTGCCATTGCATTTGCACACATGAAAAATATGTTTGAAGATGTCTATACATTTATTTAGGTCAAAGATCTCTACAATACTAACAGTTTATTTCAAACTGTACTGAGACAATTTAAGGTGCTAGTATAATAGTAAGAACATTATTTTTCCTTCACTGCATCGATAGTCTAGCAAAACAAAACAACTGGACATATACCTGTTCTTGCTTCTCATCAGTGCTGCCCTGATCACAAGTCTGCTGTGATTTTGAATGTGTTGTCATGTCCATCATTATCTGACTGAAAATTATAAGTGCAGCTTATTGAATCAGCAGTGTTTATAAATTCCAGAACCACTGGGCATAAACATTTCATCTAGTTTCAAACTTGCATTGACAGCTCCTATAGAAAATGAAAAGCAAGTGTGCTGTTAACGAAATCAAATACAAAATATATACATTAAATAAAATTACTATACTGTATGAGCACTTGCCTTTTCACAATATAATTTTGCCAGACCCCACTGTAATTAAATTCAAGTTCATTTTTCTTGTTCATGAGAACAATTAGAGAATCTGTGTAAACTAAGCCTTGCTAAACTTGAATTTTGCTCAGTTGGCTTTTGACTGAGTTAAAAAAAAAATAGTGGGGTGTAAAACTTAATACAGTGGTCTCCGCCTGAGAGCCTGCTGTCTAAGAGCCCGATCTGCCTAAGAATCCGCAGAGTGCGTGAAACGGATTTTTTTTCACTATAATGTATCTGCCAAGAACTTGCTCTCAAATAAAAAACCAGTCTAAGAGCCTGGTGTCAGGCCAAGATACATGAGTATTCTTGGTGTAATTTCACATCACATTATCCACTTGACACAAACGCACACTAAGCATGCATTAATATGGAGAGGGGTGGAGGGAAGAGGGATATAAGGAGTGTGAGTGATGGAGGATGTGTGACTGTGTAACCAAACCAGACATGGACTAGCCTGTAACCATTTTTTTGTCTGTCAACCATTTAGGGCAACACCCATGATTGACTCTGTGTATAAGAGGGAAAAGTTTAGTCTTCTGAATGGACACTTGTTTTCCTACTTTGGTTGGTCTGGCTAATTAGAAACATTCCTGTCATCTGTGCCACTCCCCACGGAGTAACTAGCCATAATCATGGTTTCATTCAACAATGATACCATAACAAGGAAACTCATTCGACATTTGAAAGAAGCTGGGCATTATTGTGAAATTATAAACCAAGAAAGGTCAGAAACCATTAGATCTAATTTTAACACACGCACATATAACGATGAAAGTTGTTCTTATCGCATCCAAAAAAATATAGACTTAAATCTTTAACTTTCATTAGCTGTATCGAACAACTGAACGTAGCAGACAAGACAGTAGTGATGAGATGGGTTGCGTAATCTTTCAATCCACGGAAGAGATCATCCATTTAAGAACTCACTTTTTTTGTTTTGCGATGACCGGGCTCTCAGGTGGAGACAACTGTATTTCAACAATCTAACTACTCGTATTATTGGGCGCCAAAAATGTTAAGACTGGATGGAATAGCTGATGGTAGCAGTTAATGAATACAGGTTATGGCCAACCATGATATCAATACTATATTGGAACAATATGTGCTAACATTCATAACATTATAATTCTGACGAATTAAAATTTTTTAAAATTCTGTCAAAGACCTATGTAGAACACAGGCACACACATCCCATATATATTCAATTTGTAGTAACATAGTAATGAATTACCTATCAAATGCCATAGACAGAAGAACATAATGATGTATTTCCACACTCTTAATACTGACCTGAGGTGATTACTGGGCACTACCTTCTTTTTGCGGTCCCAGTACAAATGACATGTATTGATACTGCGATGATTGTGCTTGGTCACTGAAGGCTATTAGAATGTATCTGTATACCAAATATTAATTTCATTTCACGTTTTTCCAAGTGGAAATTATATATTGAGTATGACCTTCCGATTATCTAGGAGCGTGATTATGATTGCTCAGTAAATTTTTGTTCAGCACGTATTCCTTTTTCCTACTTTATATCTATGTAAGAGGGCCAGAATGCTTTTTAACTCTTTGGCTAGCTTAGAATACTAAAAGCTAAATCATGACAGGAAACGACAGAATATGCTAGTTCATCTCTTGAGCATACATAGACCTACTCAATAATATATATTCACATATAAATATATGTTAAATATTTATTCATAATAAGCTTAGTTTAGCTTCCTCCTACACCTTGCTGCTTTTTCCTACAAGAGACATACAGTGGAGTCCACTTAAATCGAATTTGCTGGGACCATCCTAATGGGTTCAATTTATGAGAGTTCATCTTCCAGTTTTTTTAACAAGGGAAACAACTCTCAAATGACTATTGGGCAAAAAAAGATAAGGCTGCCACTTTTTCCACACGTTTCTGATTTTTTAATATCGTTGACAGTGTACATGTATTTGGGGAATGCCATACTTTTCAGCTATGGCCTTCTTGGACATCGCACCTCTATTTCCTGCAGCATTTTCATTTTCGACTCAATGGAAAGAGCCGTCTTCTTTCTCTTCAATGGGTTAGAGGAAGCCATCACGTAGATCTAGTCTATAAAATAAAGCTGGTCAAGCAACCACAGGCGAAAGTGTGAGCATGCTGTAAATACTGACTAGAGCTATACTGTCACGATACTAGATCTAAGAAGACAGTGATTGTAACACAGGTGCAATGCCTAGGGTTGCCTACACACGAAGTAGTATAATAACACAGTACACGCACATGTCTACCTGTACTGTAAGGCTCTGCGAGGATGCTTGATTATCGACTGATTGCTCGGCATTGCTGCTCCTCATACACTGTCTGTCTCCTTCCCCCTCTCCCTGCCTCCTTCCGTAACGCCACAGCGTGGGGCACATTCACAATACATGTACGTAAATTAATTGTCTAATCCCTCTCGCCCCATCCACGATGTTGTCTCCTTTGTTTTCCACGTTGGGTGGGAACCACGTGGAGAGAACAAAAGCTGATTTTTACCTTTGTGGTGCCGCTGACCAGTTTGATTTAAAGGAAACTCCCTGCAATGGCTTCGATTTATGCGAGAGGCATTTAATAGGCGCAAAGAGGAAAAAAAATCTATTCCTTAGTTTTTATTTGAATTATCAGAAATTCGGATTATCAGAGTTCGGTTTGAGTGGAATCGACTGTAGATCTGCATGTACTTCAAGAATTGAGAGATGTAACGCAATGTTTCCTTCCCTTGTCCTTCTCAAGTAGATAATTATTGAGAGGGGGGGGGGGGTCTGTGTGAATTGGTATGTTCTTTTTCTTTTTTTTTTCATCATGATCATGCTTAATATTGTGGCATTACAATACTGCTAGATCTATGCCATTTACATATAGTGGATCGTTATTCACTGATTAATTGTTGTCTCTGTCAAATCACATTGTTACATGCTAAACTAAACAACACAACACCAATAAATAATCAACCAAAAAAGTTTATTAGGCTAGTCATTTGAAACACTCAGATAACGCCAACACAGTCACAATCATATTGACAGTAATTAATCTACATCATTTTGTCCGTGCAAATAGACACACTAGCAATCATATCCATGTCGCTATATAACTGGAAGGGAGTAATCGGTGCCGGACCACCATTGTAGAAACAGACTGGGACCGCAAAAAGAAGGTAGTGCCGATTATTGCTGTACCTAAGTATTCATGTCCGTCCATCAGCACTGAACATAATGACAGCATGAGACTATAACATCGCAAGCTTGTTTTGTCAGTATTGGAGGAAAGTATTTTTTTTTTTTTCAAATTATTAACAACCTATGGCGTAAAGATAACAACAGTTGACAACATCAAAACATTTACACACTATCTTTTTAGGGCTCTAATGCCGATAGTTGCCCCATCTAATGCTTTAAAACAATTCCACAGTTACAAAACAATATAACGGTTTAAGTTTTATTTAGACACTCACAAGATTGGTAGAGCGGGATCTGATTCATTTATATAGCCTATTATATAGTCTTGTCTGAAAAACAAGAAAGCTCTAACTAACCGACCAAACAGATCTCTCTGGATCTCGATCCTCACAAAGTTTCAGTGGGAATGCTTTGAACATACAGCGGTCCAAACTGGGGCAACAACTTGTTCACAGCTTTCTGACAACATATTCGACTGGCAACATCCTTAAATTGGAGCCTAGACATACGAGTGCTATAATTAATACATGTGTCATGTTCGCATCACTGACAACGCGGTGTAGCAGTAAAGAAAATTAAACAAGTCTACATTACATTGCAGTGCATGAAATTATCCTGGTTGCCAGTTGGTATCATGAACTTTAAAGGATGTCACTGTAATACAAATCGACTTAATTACATTTTTTTTCTATTATTATCAAATATTATCAGCATCCAATATTGATAAATCAAATAAAATGCGGCCGCATGGCTTATAATGTATTTTGATAATGATTCTGAAATTTATGCTCAATTGACTTTATAATGACAATTTTGCTAGAACTAGCCGGAAACTGTAAAAATGTCAACAAAGGAACTCCCAAGATGAACTCCGAAACGATACCTAAATCTAGAACTTACCTAATCGTCGGAGAACGCACTGTTATTCATTTGTGTATGTAATCACAATATGATGAAGTATCTAGATGATGTCAGAAAGTCACTCCACGCATCAGTTTAGTCAGGTTCGCTACGATCACTGTGCCGGTAGTAGTGTCACAATCAGAAATCAGATTGACCTGTAGGCCCCCTGTGTTGGAGATAGGATGGGTGGAAGTTACACACGATTTATGAAACTTAGCAAGAGAATCTAGATCATTATGCACAGTCTGTGCAGGAGGTCACAATGCGGTGTAGCCACCCAGGTTCAGTGCCTTATCTTTATGTCATTTGGAAGATCTGTGATAGACATGTCGATTGCTTTACTAGCTGACCAAAGGAAAAAAGAATCGTGATGATTAATTATCCTTGAAGTATTAACCACTTCCCCGCTAACAGTAGTAAGAGATATGTTCAAAAAGTGGCCTCTCATGTTCTAAAAATGTAAGTGATACATCCTGGATCATTACCCCGTTGATCCGAGCTGCTGACCAGTGAGCAGTATTTCGTGTCTACATGCAGAATCATTTGATAGAGGCCATGAGCTGATGATTGACAGATGGCCGAGCGATAAGAGCCCATTCCCCTCAGCTTGATTATGTAACAATTACCAACACTGACAAACAGCCAGCGCTTCTGACTGCCTGTGGGAAAGCTGGTTGGCTTACTCATAGTAGGTGGGATTGGGTGTGGGTGAGGGTTAGTAGTGGTCGAGACGGACTGTATCCCCAATGCTTGGCACAGGACTACAAAATTGGCGTAGCGGTCAAGCAGTTAAGTGGCTGATCTGCTCAGCGATTGGCTCAATAAACATTGCAATTGCATTATTTTCCAAGTAATATGTTCTAGTAAATGTGAAAATACTGTATTGTTTGCAACAACTATCAGTTAATGAAAGTGAGTAAAATATTGTAAAGGTATACTCACTGACTGTTGGGCTGTTCCTTCTGACCCTTTTGAGGATGAGGGAAGAGGGGAGTTGTGGATGAAATTCATTTTTACTCCAAAGTAATTTTGTGATAAATGCATGTGGGTAGACAGAGCAGATCTGAGTAATAGGACACTTTGTTGCATTGTTAGGGACAAAGCATTATTTTGCATCAAATCAGTTGATCAAAGTGCTGACTGACAAACTTACAGTTGAAAAACATTTAAAAATGTGATGTACATCAAGAGTTAAAGCATGATGGTTGTGGCACATAAAAAGATTATAAAGATATGATGCTGCAGTGAAGTACTGGGAATTTTATTTTTATGTGAATTATTTGTCCGTGGTTTGGAGTGGTTTTGTTTGAACTCTGGTCCAGATTTAATGGCTCAGTCCAGTGAGGATTGTTTTTCACCAGCCCACTTAAATTTCCTCCTTGAACAAGCATTGAACAAAAGGGAACGTGTCCTTTTTTTTAAAAATTGAAATATCTATCAGAGAGAAAAATCCCAACAAATTGTTCTGCAAGTTAGATTGCTGGATTAGGAGGCTTTATATCTCTGCAATTGACATATGTTTATGACGAATTCTTTTAGTTATAAATGGACTATTTCATGGACTTACAGAAAATGATGAGATTTTAAACAATTTGATATAGACATTGGATATCATCCCACTTTTGTAGGGAAAAAAATCAACTGAGACTATTGTTTTTCACAATAAATAGAATTTGGTTAGTTAGGTCAACTTATGTTCTCAGTGGTTTGTTGTTAAAAAAAACAAAAAAAATCCTGTCTGATGAAACGTTAAAAAAAACACAAAAAACATATCCGGTGAGATAGGACTTATCAAAAAAAAAAAAAAAAAAATTCTGAAAGCAAGCCTCTATATGTTCCCCGACTTCACGGCCATGTCTCCCTCCGTCTTTGGTGTTGTTTGGGCCAATCTGGACCATCGACAAGCGGAAGCGCGCCATTGATTGGTCAGTCACCTCACCCCATTCACTCATTGCCCTGTCACTATGGGCAGGTATTCACTTCCGTTCGGACATCTTCGAGAGAATCTTTTTCGGGCTCTAGTCATGATCACATGCTTGTGCCTGATCAGATCTGTTGCCCTTGTTCTCATCATCAGCCTTGCCTTTCATTTCAGTTCGTGTAATTTTTTTTTTTCCACAGGATGCTAACTTTCACTGGCTGTTGTGTTAATGAAAAAGGGAAAATGACATGCTGAGACACCATTTGTGCATTTGAGAGGGGGTAGGTATGGAAGATCAGTGATTAATGCAGCCATTGGCAGACATTCTGTATGGTCATACAAATTTCTTCAGAGGCAGATTTTTTAAATTTTGTCTCTTGAAACAGTGAACTTATAATGATGCATAGAAAGCCGAGACAGAAAAAGATCAACATGAGATAGTGATAGGTTATGACTAAGCCAATAACATACTAAAAAGAAAAGTTATGCTCTGTAAATCTAGTCTAATATTAGTTTCCTGCACAATTCACTCTCTGAATTTGACTTTGTCAATGCAGACTCTATATATATGGAAAGTTATCTCTTAGTTTATATTACAGGAGTGTAGTGAACATAATTACTGAAGAAATGGCTCATAATAAAAGTTTAAATATCAACAGCTGAGATAGGAAACTCACAAATGCATGTCATTTTTAGATTATTTTTTATAAGTTTCACTTGTTTCTTCTCTACATTGAATATAGCTTTTAATGTACCGGTAATATAGGAGTTCTTTCAATGCTATTCTTTCTGATGGTTTAAGTGTTATATGCACATATAATAAATTTACGGTCCATTTCACATAGTAAAAGTCATTCACATATGTTTGGGATGTCCACTTTACATTAAAGATTGTGATCAGGCTGTTATTCTTCATAGTACTTCTACCATTTTCTCTTTTTTTTTCTTTTATACCCATCCAGAAAATGGCTGCCCCAAACCAGAATGCTTCTTCAACCACTTTCCTGCTTGATCAAAAGCGAGCCAGAATTTCTGTGTTATGACAAATGTGGAAACAACTATGATACTGACTCAACTTTAACATTATAAGTTGGCAAAAAAACGAAATGGATAGTTCATATTAGAATTTACCTGGTTTCCAATTCAGTTCCAAGATGTCTGCATTTGGTGCTGGTAGTGAAAGCAAAAGCAGAGAATTTAAGGAGGAGAATGAAGAATTAGGAGAGAAATTTCTGTGCACCGTTAGTGTGTCAGAGACATCTAGTATGACTGCGAGTAAGGAAGAGCATCCGGAATTTTATGGGGATGTACATTTAGGAAAAGATCTGCATCTTCTTGATCTTCCATGGGAGCAGGTTCTCAGCTTTAGAATACTTTCCTACTTAAGCATCCCTGACTTATTTCATCTCCGAGCAGTGAGTCGCGAATGTAGAAGTCTAGTGCAGACACATTTTAGTCTTCAGTTCACTGTGAATACAAGCCTCCTAGGAGACAGATTCACTTCAGAGGCATTCCGAATCATGACTTGTGACTGTGTCTCCCTGAAGTCTCTTATGCTTCGAGGAGCAAAATCCTGGCTCACAAATGATGTTCTACTTGATGTTATTGCCTCCAATCCACGCTTAGAAACCATTGATCTCAGTGGATGCATTTCTCTTTCGGGACCAGCACTGTATTCTATTGGTGTGAACTGTAGCAACATTCGTTATCTCAGCGTCAAAGACTGTGTTTGGCTGAGTGTTGACAACTTCCTGTCCTTTCTGTGCAACCAACGAGACCTGGAGTATCTGGATCTGTCAGGCTGTTGGAATTTGGATGATGATTCCCTTATAGTTCAACTTGTTCGTGTTTCACCCAGGTAAGAGATGGGCGGGATGAGAATGAATAAAAATGTACACTCTCATAATTTTGTGTTCTTTTTTTTTCAAAACAGACCATCATGTATATATAAGGGGAGACTTAAAATTAAGAACCCAAAGAGTATCAAAAATTGCTGAAATAATATGGTTTATGAATATGCCCAGGAACATTTTCATGCATAATAAATGCTTAAAGTACTTTTCAATAAAGATATGGCTACATGTATAAATTTGGAAGTTATCCATTAGAACAGATATACAGAAGTTAGGAAATGCACTGTCAGATAAATGGAGCCAAAACATATGTCAGGTCCTCCTAGCATATTTTACGCATTGTGTAATACATATTGGCAGATGAAACTATTCAATGTAAAATCACTGGTGAAACTAAAAAGAAGCACTGAACGTTTTAACTGTATTTTTTTCTTGTGATTTAGATTTAGGTAGACTGGAATCAGTCTCTAGTATGACTTGTGATAAAGTGGAGATCAGCTTAAAACATTGAATCGCATAATCCATACTGTTTTTGTAAAATTGTACAAAACTTGAGACTTTCATTGTGTTATCTGTTTCTCTCTACATATCCAGCTTAAAGCATCTGTTGCTGAGTAAGCTGTATGGACTGACTGATAGATCTGTCATAGCCATTGCACACTGCTGTCCAAATCTGATTCATCTTAGTATCCGGAGCTGCTGGAGAGTGACTGATAGCTCTATCAAGTGAGTCTCGAGACTGTGTTCTTCTGTTTTCTAACTTATCTCCCAAGCCTTCTCAAGAGGGAGATAGCACTGTTGTGGTGTTCAGTAATCTGGTAATTAGGCTATTAGATTCAGAATTAAATGTTTTTGGCTTGGAATCCATTTAGGACAGATATTTTGCCCTTAAGAAAGATAATTTACATAGATTTCTTGATTTTATTATCATTTTTTATTGTCTTTCTGTCTGTCTGTCTGTTTGTCTATCCATCTGTCTGTCGATCTGTCTGTCAGTTGGTCAGTTTGTTTGTCTGTCAACTACCTGCATACCAACCTACTTACCTACTGACCTATCACCTACCTACCTATCTATCTATTATTATTGAAGGCAAATATGTATGATAGCAAAGCTGTGAGCTAAACCAGACACTGCTCCATGAAAGACTGAAACTGATCAACGCAAAGCACGATTTTTATGTTATTTATATCTACTGTATGTCAGACATCCAGATAAAATGAGTCAGATAATGAGGAAGTTCAGTGAGAAAGTAGAATTTTTGATGACATGAGACCACTGGATTAACTTTACCGTAAATATCTTGGCTGTGCTAGGTATCTTATATAGGTTATATGTGGTCTGATGAAAGGTTAAGCCCAGGAGTAGAGATACATGTGTATGACTTCCTGGTAGGAAGAACTATGGAGACAAACTGTTGATTCATATCATTAAAATATATGGCTTAAACTTTGTTTTTTTTTTCATTACTATGCAGCTTTGACAGAGCTGACATCTGCTACTAAAATGTCCTGTGGAAACACATTATAAAAATTCATTTAACTCATAACATTGAGAAAGAGAACCTCTAAATCATATTTTTATGAAGAGTAATTAATTAAGGGTGGAGATAAATGGGCATTATTATTATTTTTTTTATTTATCTTCATTGCAGATTATTGTCTCAGTACTGCCCCAAATTGAGAGCTATTCAGGTGCAAGACTGTCGCAATATCACTGAAGAAAGTCTCAGCCCCCTGCGAGCACGTAAAGTTCGCATTGACAAAGCAGGACCGCCGCAAAGCATGTTACGTAAGCTGGAGCAACAGATGAATGTTCCACACAAAATTAATCTGGCACTTTAGTTCATGTACATGTTGAAAGACTTCTGTTGGGTTTTTACCACCGTATCAACACCAATCCTGTAAACTGCCCTTTGTAAAAATAAAACTGCAGTCATTGACGAGAGTTGTGAAATTTTGTGATCTTCAGTGTTCATGATAAAGTATTTTTGAACTGTTGTTTTTCCTTGTCTTTCACTGTTTTAACTTATTCAGAAATTCATTCTTTTCTTTATGAATTGCTGGGAAGAAAATGAAACTTCTCTTATAGTATGCATTTTCTATTTTTAGTTCCTGTGGTTCCAATGAATTTTTTTTTTAACTGGTAGCATCTTTTTCTTCACTTTTTAAGCATTTCATTTTCTTGAAACTTAGTGACACCTGTTAGATTTTTCTTTCGTTGTGTTTTTCATGCTAATTAAACATAGCAATACTCCATAATTACGTAATATTCATGTTATAACATTTTATATAAAATAAAACAAATTGTAGCCTCTCTGGGTCATCTCAGTCAATCCTGAAAATTTAGAACTTTGAACAGTCACAATGATGATTAAAGTTCACAGCAAAGAGCCTGAACATGTTTGTTAAGAAATACAGAAGATTTGCTGTCATTTAGTAGTACATCATTTTGTAGAAATGTCTTGAAATATAAGACACAGATTGTTAATCTGTAACCGATGCAATAGGTACAAAAAAATAGATAAACAACAAATGTGAGGAATCAGTGCAATGGAAATCAACAGAGCACTAAAGTTTTAGCCCATTTCTAGTAAGACATTATGATTGTCGTAGCACTTTACAACTGTTTATACACAGGCCATAAAGATCAGTGTCGTAAAACTCTTGAATAGCCAGAGTTTCCAAGAACAAGTTTGTTACAAACATTAATCTCAACAATACAAACTATCTTGTTGAACTCCTTTGAACAAATTTATTGTTTAATTGTATATAATCAATGATTCTCACTATGATTCTCAGAATTTGGCTGGACATTTGTTGTGGTGGGATGGCATGAATTTTTCTAAAAAGACATTTCCTATGCTGTAGGGTAAAGGGATCAAGAATACAGACTGCTTTAGTGCCTTAAGCTGTCTTCATGGAAGGAACTTAATGTGGCTTTTGCCGTGGACATTATACGTCAGTGCTCTGCACTATGTTTTTTCACATTACTAACACTGGATATCTGATCCTAAAAACAACAACAACAACAGCAATTAACACGTAACTCTGCATTTCCAGAAATTATAGCAGCTTACTTACCAAGATCTGAAAATGTTACAAAATGATAATGTCAGTGGCCTACTGGTTTGGTCATTGGATCCGAGGTCTAACAATTCCAGGTTGAATCCAGTCTAGGCCTGACATTTTGTCTTTGGGAAAGATAATCTGCATGCATTTCCTGACTTGACCCAGTTTAAAATGGGTACCCAACTGCAGACAGTGAATGATATTGTCACATTGATAAAATTTAGAGTGCCCAACAGGTTACCACCTTGTATGCTTTCCAGGAAGGTGAGAGCATACTGAATGTCTCCATTGGGTCTGTCAGGGTAATAGTGGATTGTAAAGGGCTTAGAAGTTGTACACTGGACAGGGATAAGCACTACATAAATGCTCTCAGTTATTACTTTAAGATCATGAAAACAGACTGCACTCAAATGTGGAATGGCTCTGTGGACTCAGAGCCAAAGACTTGTCCTGAACAAGTTTGTTGTAGATGTGTTATTTAAGACAAGCAGTTTGAGTTATACACATGTAGTTGATACATGTGATTGATGTCTCAAGATGACAGATTCTCCTAGTGAGTAATGAAATATTACAGTTGCCTGTCTCAGTTCTTGTTGCAGCTTTGTCTGCTATTGCTTTCTCTGTCTCTTGACCTTTTGCCAGTCTTATTACACTTCTCCTTCATTTGTGCCATTGTCTATATTAAAATATTTAGTCTTGTCTATTTAACACTTAAAACTTCAGACAATTCTTGCTTCACAATTTATAAAAACAGGTGTATATTTTACCAAAAGATTTCACAGTCTTGCCTTGTGATATATAAACAGAATTATTAGCTGAAGTGCTTTGAAATTGGGAGAATGTACTAGGTAGTGTATATCCTAGAAAGTGTTGATCAAGTTAATCTGGTTAGTTAACCACTCATCATACTTTGCATTGGAATTACTTTCCCAAAAACGTATACTTTGGTAGGAATGGATTCAACATTAAGGCTCAAGCTGCTGTTTGTTGAACATGGCAAAAAATTGTCAGAATAGCCTTCCATATCAGATAAGTTCCTGCAGGAGGTTGGAAAGAGAAGCAAATACCGACTAGCCTTCCTTTTTCCAACAGTTTTTTTCTGACACTGTTAAGTATGTTGAAAATTTAAGAAGCATGAATACTATTTATGCAAGTTGTATGATAACAGATATGATAGAGATGCTATTGTTCTTGCTTGATTTCAAACCTGTAAGTCAATCTATATTCATACATATTCTAGATATGGATATGTTCTGTCTAAACTAGCATTTCTGATAAATTAGAGATGTACTTGATGCATCACTGTAGACAAAAATTCAACAGTGATTTCCACCAATGAAGAGAAACTGAATTAAATGAATGATGACGCCAATGCCATGGAAAAACCGAGTAGTGCACATGATGTTGGAATGAATATTTGATGCGGAAATTTAAGTGTTTGAATATTATGAAGCTAATGTCATAGAGCTGAGCCAGAAAATTGATCTAAAACTAGGATGGCTGATTATGCTAATACATGCACATGTATGCTTGATGCATTTATTATTTTACTGTTTATTGATTGTATAACTGGCTTGTCCTGAATGCATACTTGTGTTATTAAAAGTTTCAGTAGATATATTCTTATATAAACGTAAAATTATGTTTTATATAGTCAAGAGCTTGGTGTTAATAATAAGGTCAATTGTATGATATGGTGTTAATGTGATCCTGAATATGTTTTATGTCATACTTATGTAGTTACATAGTCTGAAATAAATATCTTTCAGATTGGTACCTTTCTTGTCCCTTCAACTTGCTAGTGTACATGTACAACTCATAACTTGTTCTCTCTATTTTTGACCAGTTCTTGTCCCTTTTCTAACTGGGTATCTCCACTCAGGTATCAGGTATTACCTTGCCACTATGATGTTTTCCAAGTCGATTATTGCTTGGTCCCACTATACACTATATTTCTTTAGCCATATTATTTTTTATTCATACTTTCTCTCTCTCTTTTTTTCTTTCTTTCTTTCTTTCTTTTGTTCTTTCTTCCTTCCTTTCTTTCTTTTCTTTCTTTGTTTTTTTCTTTGCTCCTTCTTTTACGTCTGAGAGAGATATAAATGTGAATATTGGAAAGCTGAGGGACAGAAAGAGAGAGCGGACCCCCCCTCCCCGAAAAAAAAAAAAGATGGGACACATAGGCTAATCCTACTATGACAAATACCTCAAGAGCTTATACGGCCATTCCCCGTCTCCTCAGCCATGTCTATGAGCCTTCCCCGCAGTGCCAGGCTCAGGAAAAACGATCGATCAATGGACTGGCTAAAGTCTCCTACTATCTGACATGTGATGCAAAACACGGGTCACTCAGTGGGTGCCCTTTGACTTCTAGTCCACCGTTGATCAGATCGTGTAAAACGTTTTGCTGTTTGTGACAAAAAATGGTGTTCCTTGTGTGATAATGGGAATGTCTTCCTCTTAAATGTGGAAGTTTTCGTGGACGTATATACGTAGTCCTAACAGAGAAAACAGGATGTTAGAGAGCGCTCAGAACATGTGAAATCCCCACTCCCACTCCCCGAGTGCTTCTATGTGAGATCCACCAAAAGAAAAAAAAATGACTAAGAATTTAGAGCGAAAACGTGTCATGTAAAGTTTAGTTTAGCATTAAGAACTGAAATTGAAACGCATTGGGCTTGTCATCTTACAGCAATGCTAAGTGAATCATTATCTTTCGCTGCAGTGTTGACTTCGTTCAGTTCATTTTGACATGTTTTTCTTCCTTGAGTATCAGAAAACCAGACTTAAGTAACACATATTTAGAACTGCTGTGTCACCTGTCATTGTCGCGGAATCTTGGCAGTGCAATGTCGTTGTATTATATTGTGTGCACAAAAAGAAGGTTCTTATACTGTCCCTGTTTGCTGGCGTTATTCTGATAGGGTGAACCTTCAAATCAGAATAGTCTTAATGCTTATTCGGATCAAAACACATGTAAAAGTAATACCCAGTGGATTCACTGGAGGGATACAGAAATCTGAGATGTATCCTAATGTCCATGCTTGGGACGAGTAGTTGTATTATTACCACACAGTATATCAATCTCCAGTTCTGTGAATACCTTGGTGTGATCCCTTTGTACTATAGCAGTATAACCCCAACTAAAAAATGCCATCTCAAATGAAACCGAGGAAGTTCAATTGCAGCAAAAAGCTGATATCTGTTTCTCGTCTGGCATTGCCGAGTTTCTCTCTCACCGCATCCACTGACAAGTTATCGACAAGCGCCAGTAACGACAGCCGTGGAGAGACCTCTTCATCTCTGGATTTTCATACTCGAAAAACTCACAGAATCGATAGGGGGACTACGGATAACAGTTTTATAGATATTAAAAGCGATATATTCAGAGTGAGTGAGACGCATTCGGAAACATTGCAAAGAAAACTGGATTTATCAGAAACTTTTGAATTTGATAGAAAAGAAGCGCTACAACCATATCCATCTATACAAGAAGGCGCGGCAGAATGTCATGGCAATGTGGAAACAGATTGGAAGCAGAATTTAAATGAATTTTTCAATGCGAAGCCCAAAAGATCTAGTTCTCCTCCACAAATAAAGATAACAGCCCCAATCAGAACCGGCCTATGGCAACAGGTGCGAACGCTGAAAACGTTGGATACACGCTTCAAGCCCTCCTCGGGACTCAGAAGTGATGGTAGGGCCAAATTTGCCTGGAGGACTGTCTTCAAAGTTGTCAACCCCTCGCCCGTGTCAGCATGGAAGGTAAGAAATTGTACAAACGTCAATTCAATGCATATTATAAGCTCATATATGAATACTACACATGGCTTAGACCAACTGATTCCCATTTGATTGCCTGTGAAACTTAGCCTTAAAAATATCTATAGGAACCTCGTCGGAGTGTCATGGTTTCTGTGATGACATTAACGTTAATTCTTATGTTTAAGATAAGATAGTTTTGTGCTTTAGGACGATTTGAACATCGTTATCGTGAGCTGTTTAGAAAGAAATTTCGGTGCGAAATATGGTTACCAGGTCCGTCACCTTGACAGTTCTATACGGTTAAAATAACCCCCCATCCCCGCCCCACCCTCATCCCTTTCCACCCCCTCCCCTTTAGGAAATACTTGCAGAAGGTGTTGTTAATGCTACACCTTGACAATTTTTAATCATTTGTTGATATAGCGAAGGCTGCCGATTCAGAAGCTTCAGTCCCCATGAGCGTCGCTGAATATGTCTGACTTTGTCTCTCTGTCATTATCTGTCTGAATGTCTGTCTGTATTTCTATCTTTATTTCTTAGGTTACATATATATATTATATACAAGTACAAGTATATATTATGTTAGCGTCTTTGGATTATAGTTCAAGAGGAGGAAAGAGAAGAGTGAGCATCTATAAAAAGTATGAACATTTAATTGAAATTCCAATTCATTGTAATGTGACAAAAGAATGATACTTTGATATATTCAATACATGTACCAATTTGTCACAATATTTTTTTTACAATCATTTGAAATAAACTTTTTTTTCAGTCACCACGTTAAAACTGTGGTAGCCTAAGGGTTGCATTAAAGGGTTGGTGAGCTCCAATAAATCTGACTAAATATAATATACATATCATTCTAGATACATTAATTTACTCTGCTGAGAAGAGACAACCACTGTATCATTTACTATTACAGCGTGCAGTAGTTTTATCAAGCAACTCCAGCATTTGAAAGTGGAGTAATAGAAGTACACGAAAATATTGGCTAAGGCATTCAAGTATTCAAAGAGATTCTGGACATTGCTCAGCGATTGATGGCTTTTTATATATTTCCCATCAAATCTGAATTCAGGCATGAAACTTTTAATGAGTGCAGTCAAAACACTGGTCAGATTGCAAATGACGAAAACGATATGAAAGAGTCACTGATTTGAAGACTTGAAATTCCTTAAAACTTACGTTGTTGGTATGTCCAAGAATACTTCAGCACACCAATTAACTACATACATGGCATTTGTAAATCCCCTGTCGCAGTTTTTCAGATATGTTAATGTTAGTGTATTGAAACTGTTAACCAGAAAATCCCAGAGAGACGAAGCGAATATTGAATGAGTAACGTTGTCTTGGAGTCCAATAATAATGATTGGTTTACCATTCCTGTGACATCAACTATTAACTGGGCTGCCTGTAGAACAACTCAAAGTAAAATCCTCCCTGAAGTCTTTGGAGAAGAAAAGGATTTCGTGCCAGCAGGCAGTGTGGATGTTTCATTGAGAATCATACTAATTCCCAGTCGTAATCTGGCTTCACTGAGCGAACTTTTAGGGCTTGAAATCAAAACTATTGCCATGTGATATTCTGTCTAATAATTCCTGACGTTTAAAGTTATATTCGTGAAGACAGTGAAACGTGTTCCGCGATCGTTTGCACAGAAAATGCAACTAACTTTTATAGGATACAAATAGACATTAAAATTTGAGCATTTAATATAGGCTATTATTCAGGTAAAGCACTTTGTCTAAAGGCCATAACAAATTATATTTATAGACAATTATCTCAATTAAGGAAGACACAAGTACATAGTTATGACAGAATCTTAGCTAAGAAATGCGTCAAATATTTAGATTTAAAAAATCTGTCTTATGATTGCATCACATTATAAGTATAAGAAACTAAAATGGGCTACTGATGCAGAATCTTGTCTTTAAATATCTGCCTCCAATTAAAAAATCAGTCTTTTGATGGCAAGTCTTCCACTGATAGCTCCCCTGTACCACATCCAAGACAATAACAACAATAACAACAACAACAAAATTACCGTCGTGTTTTTACTCCAATAGGGATGAAAGAATGTTTCTGTTTTTAAATGTTCTCACGAATTTTTGGGTCATCTAATACATTTTCAAGTAGTGTCAAAGAAGTGTAACACACTCCAAGCCTTCACCCGGATTTAACTTTCTGAGGCCTGGAGCAGCTTTTAAAATAAAATAATAGTGCTGTCATTTTGACAGTTGAAGTTTCCATACCTTTGTCATGGGATCATTTAAGCTTTTTGAATTGCAACCTGCCTCTAAAACATGTGCTCTAAAATTGTTTTCTCATAATAGAATGCCCAGTATAACCGTAACTTTCAGCCTTTAAGCCATACATTGGAGTTATCAAGCATCATATCAGCATAGGCTGTAGATGTTCAAATATCTTCTCATCGGGAGGCATCGCTTTTCTCGTCAATCATACATCTTGTTCGCTTGGGCCAAATTCATGCCATGATAACATTGCAGGGATTTGGATGGGCCAACACGGCCAAGCAGATGACAGAAAGTCATGACCAAAGCATTTTCAAACAAATCATAGCAAACAATAACAGCAAGAACCAACCAAATAAACAAACAAATAAATAAGTGAACAAATTAGTATAACACACACACATATAAACATACACACACACACACACAAAGCACACACTCAGCCTCTCCACAGACATGCGAAATGGACAATCAGACACAGCTTTGATTAAAAAAAGAAAATGCTGTCTGAGAATGTGTTTGACGTTGATAAGAATTACCTCAAATTTGGAAAGGTACATTCGCATCGGTGCAGAAACAGGTTGGTGTCCTCAAGATGTCTAGTAATATGTTCTATTCATATATAACCTGAACGACAAAAAAACAAACAAACAAACAAACAAAAACATCGACAACAACAATGTATGGAAAAAGCGGAGCGGCCCCGAATGTTCACAAAGATACGGTACCGGGAAAATCGGAACAAACCCAAACATCTCTTGTGGATAATAGAAAAAAGAAAAACAGTAATGGGAAAAAGAGGCATCAAGGAAAGTCTAAAATAGTCAAGACAATCAGATTAGGATTCAAATCGGCTTTCCCAGCACATTCTCAGCAACCCACCTTCAAATGGGTCGGTCACATAACCATCTTGAACTAGTGAAGACATTTCTATGGCAATGTAACAGCGGAGAAATAGAGGATTTTGACTGTGATTTTCGAGACTAGCGTCTTCACTAACTTCTGAAGGTTGTCCTTGAATTTTCAGGTCTTCGTCCATGTCTCAAAAACGGGTATGTAAGAATGTCACCATTTAATTTACAGGAGAAAATGTAAAAATCTTGTCTTCCATTTGCATCGGATATTCCAAGGTATCAGTTATCTAGCGTGACGCAAACGCACCATTTAGCATACTGCCTTACGACTCAAATTTTGATTCTTGATACGATCTGCAGAAAAGCGAAGGATATGTACCACTGCTTATGAGCTACATGCTTAAAAGATATTTTGATTAAACAACAACAACAACAACAATAACAACTGATTCGTGGATATTTTATTCTATTTCATATTCCTTCACAATTGATTTTTCAGGTATGTCGAAAATAAGACCGAGGTCCAAATTGTCTGATCGTTTCGACCTAGTCCGTGTTCAGCTTTAGAATTATATATTTTGAAGCAGTCACAAAACACGAGCAACATGAAAGGCACACTTCGTTTCCATATTCGGGGATCTTTTCCTTAAATAAAGACAACAACAACAACAACACACTCACACAGATATTTGTCACATTTTTAACTCACAGTCCTTTTGTGAAAGAGATTGAGTAAACTTCATCAATTAAAAAATTGAGTAATATACAATGTGTTGTTTAATATATTTTTATTTTTTACATTCCATTACATGTACGTGATCACAATTTGATAGCATACTAAAAACCAGAATTAGTCAACATTACTCGTTTCACAATAAAGCCTTATATAAAGACTTGAAGCAATCACTTGATCAGTCAATCAATCACTACAAGATGAATATCTATTGTCATCATCATTAGTACCGTACACTTGTTTTATTATGCTTAACAAAGATAAATAAAGCCGCCTACATGCAGAGCTGAGAGTGAGACTATCTGGCACATGTTATTTCACCTCTTCTCCATCACTGTAGAATTTTCTTCTCGTTTGTGCTGCATAATTTTTGAGTGAAGATTGATGAGCGCAAAGCGATCCCACTCTTTAGGCCAGAAGTCACAGTAGTTCAGCGGGCTAGACGGCCATGACAAACTCCCGGCTGTAGATTTTAGATCAGAATTGTCTTTGTCCTTGCTTGTGGCTCAAGAACCGTCCTCGGAGACACGGGGTCAGTAACTCAGGCTGGGGCAAAATTGCTGGGCACTCAAGCCGTGTCTGTCTTCTCACGTCGACTGTCCGGCACATCTAGGCCCTTGGTGGGTTTAAAATCAGTTTATACATGTACTGTTATTACTAACTATAGGACTGCCTTGTGAAACACACAATGGAAACATAAAGAAAGTGATTAAGAGATGAAAAATCAAACGCGACATAATGCTACTTGACAGTGTGGCAATAAAACACAGTTGTTGATCTCTCAACGTGTCTATTACATCCATTTTTTGTTTTGTTTTGTTAAAGTTAAACTATCATCGAGGTTGTTTTGTTTAGTATAAAGAGGCCACTGAGTTCAAAGATATCTGTCGGTCTGGTGTACTTTTAATAACTGATTGAGAGCAATGTGAATGCCATACGTTATCAGCTCTTTTTAATGGCGTGTTCGTAAAGGCGGGAGATTTAATATTCATTTGTCCAGTAGTATATTTAAATGTAATGACCTTTATTCCAGAAATGAATATTTCCCTGAATCTGGAATTGGAGTGGTAAAACACTCCAATGTTGACCGTGGCATTGAGATATTCAAAGAAATTCTTGACGTTGCTCAGTAAAGAGAACAAATATTCATAGGCACGGTGTAGTCTAAATTCTGGTACGAAACTTCTGGTAAGTGCAATCAAAACGCTGGGCAGGTTGCAAATGACGAAGACAACAGACACAAGAGCCACTGATTTAATGACTTGTAGCTCCTTAGAAGTTGTAGTAGTACAACTATAATTCTTAGCTCTTTTACTATCCCTCTGATTCTTAGGTTTGCTCCTTTGCATCTGTGAACTGTTTGTTGAAGTATCTTCAGCACACAAACTTTTGGCGCGAAATTTCGCCGATGTATAGAGGCTTTTGGCGAAAATTGCTAAACAAAACAAAACGAGAATTTCTGAGCCAATGAGAAGAATATTTCTGTTAAAGATATCAACTATTTGTAAGGCTTCATCTTTTCCCTTCTCATATAAGAGCCCATAACGTGAGGAGTTTGTTAAAGTATGATAGTTAACGTACAGTTTGATAGTTATAAATATTGGGAGATAGCAAATGATACTCAAAACTGTTATCGCCGAGAGAATTAACAGAGTTAGTTTTGTGGAAAATATATGCCGAAAAATAAAAGGGAAAGCTACACAAAAGCATCTCTGTAATGCAATATAGGTCGTTGTCATGATTGAAATGTCCAAGAATATTTTGGCATACCAGTTGACATAGTAAGTGACAAAAACAAATATGTCTATTGTTATAAGTTTAGAAATGTAGTCGCCAGAGAGGATAAATGTACTGATGATGTTAAATAAAAAATCAGATAAAGACAAAGCGAACATTGAGAGAGTAACGCTGTCCCGCAATCCAATCTTTGCAAATAGGATAATGTTGATGCCATTACTAATTACTCCAGTCACAACTATCACCAAACGTAAAACCACAAAGACATTCCAGGCTGGCATGTTTGATGGGTCGATCTTAGAAGACAGAGTTATATTGTGCATTATTATTGTCTCATTGAAGGACATGTTTATCATGTATGTTAGACAAAGAGACAAAAGCTGTAGATATCTTGTGTTAGCTTTTCACTGTTTATTTCACTTCTAATATTTAGTTAGGAGAAGGGCATTCCTGCACTTTATTATATCTGACAAATCCACATTCAAATTTTAGTGTTGAGAAAATCGGATTCACTACTAATCACTGAAGGATGCCAAAACGTATTGGCAAAGAGGTCGATTCTTTAATAACAATGGTAGGCTCAACTTGTTTTACTCCTTTTTTGGTGCCGTCTCTGACCAGTCTTTTTCTGAATTACCATTAACTCGATCGCTGGCATGCTACATTATTATATTCGATGTCAGAAGACAGATTCATAACGAAGTCCAAAACTAGAGATTTTCTTGCAAAATGCATGTGAAAGTACAGCCAAACGTTCAATTCGGAATCTTTATTACAGATTGTTTGAGAAGACACGGTTTCCGCCTATCCCCGCAACTCCCTCCTCCCCCGCCCTCCCCCGCCTCACACCTCTAACCTGTGTGTAATTTTGCCACCAACAGTGCCGATCGTTCAGCTAATATTATGACAAGAAAAGCAGCAATTAGGAAAAGAAAATGCCAAACTGAACATGATATTTGCTCAGTGGGGGGTATGGAATCCAATTACAAATTGAGAGTCAATATATAAAATATCTCAGTGTTTAAAAGGTTTCCCAAAAGATGCACTAATTTAGACTTGCATTCCTTTCTCTCCCTTTTGCCACTCTAGTTAATGATTCCTCCTTTGAATGACTGTGAATGCCGTCTTTGTCTCTTAGTCAAAATAATTAGAACTTACCTTTTTTTCCTCGGGCTTTTCACCTCCTATCTTGATCGACAGAAACGTGCAGATTATGTATAATAATTATTAACTTGTCATTTTCTTTTCCTTTATAAAATAATTATTAACTTGTCATTTTCTTTTTCTTTATAAAAAGAAAAAGTAAGCATACCACCCTTTTACATCAGACTACTAGGCTACCTAGATGCAGCGTCAGGATTGACTGGCATAATTATTTCGAAGTTATCTATTGCTGTGATGACAGTTATCCACCTTTCTTTCCTTCGATAAAAATGACAATGAAATGTGTGACCCAAATATGATGTCATGTTGTGGATCTTGAAAAAAGTTCTCAGGGTAAAACATGTTTGCTGACAAAAAAAAACAAAAACAAAACAACAACAACAACAACAAAAAACAAAACTGTAGCATCGGGCAGAGATTTTCAATTTGTAACTCACAGCAAGCGCCTATTTTATGAACGTTACAAACTTCCCTTAAACTTTGGAATGCTTGTAACAAAATGATGAAAAAAAGAGAAGTAAATAGTTTTATAGCAGCTGACTTGTTTGTCGTTGATCAATGTTTAATTATATATCTATGTACGGATTTCTCAAAACAGATGTGTTTTTTTTCTCTGCCACAGACAAGTTTGCCTCATTTTCATCTATTCAAAGAACATCGAGAATGATTTGAAAAGCTTACAGCAAACCGACTGCGAAGTCTAATGATATATCTGGAGATCTCGCAGGAAAAAAAAAGCGAAAGTGAAAAAAAATATCGAACTCTATTCAACTTTGTAAGTAATATTAGAAACAATGATCGTCGTTATTATTATTTTAAAATGAAAAGTCAAGCATAGGTTAGAGTGTTTTGTTCATGATATAGTGGTTTTTCAGTGTGACATCTAGCTTATTATTTATTACCGGAAAACTGAAGTGCACATATTTTTTTAAAAAAAGACTGTCAGCATATTCGCTCTAGTCAGACAGGAGCAACCCCTTAGAATACTAAACCAAGAAGATGTTGATAAAAAAGATTCGAGGTTGACAGATAACTTGTCCTTGCAAACAAATAGCCACCTTAAGAATCCACAAGGACATCAGTGATTACAAACTTGTTAAAAACAGGTGTGCGGCAAGGTTGCTTTTTTATCCCCGAGAATGTAATCCTTATAGGGAGATGATCCTTCGAAGAGCTGAATGATGTTAAAATGGAAGTGTCACTAGTGGACCACAACGAGAGAAAGTGAAAGAAAATTAATTGAAAGCATGATTACGATGAAGAAAAAGGAAGTGCCGTCTTCAGGTTCAAAAATAAAGGTGAAGAAACCAAGAAAGTGACATATTAAATTTACTCAGTCAAGTCAGATGAAAAATATGTATGGGAAAATCAGAAACAAACTGAGATGTCTAACGACACATTTCATCATTCATGGTATGAAATCTGTTATGGCAAACCCGAAATATCCACATTAACACCAAGCTCCTTCTTCTGAAACACATACATCTGGTCCGCTCTTTTTTTCTGGATGCTAATGCTGGACTCCCAGTAAAAAAGGCCAAAAGATTGAGGCGACAGACGTATAGTTACTACGAAGAATACTGAAAACAATAAGACTTGGAAAAGCAAGTAGCGAGGAAATCCTGAAACGATTATGTGTTCGAACTATCACTTCTGTGCAAATTCAAGAGAGGCAATTAAAATTTCGGGGACATATTTATGAGCAGATGAAATCAGAAGAATAGTTTTGACATGAGTAATGGGGGCTCAACAAGGCGGAGATAAAATAAAAATGACTTTCATTGAAAGCCTGAATCACTCGACAAAGAAGGATAACCTAAATAACACGGAAAAACTTTTGTTTGTTTGTTTTTTTAAGCAAACAAAAAAAAAAAACAACAACAACAAAACACTCACACACACATAATACAAAAACAAAACGCCAACAAAAAAAAAAATCTTTCTTTCTTTCTTGCTTGCTTTCTTTTTTAAGAATTAAGAAAGTATTCGACACCACATGAAATTTAGTATGCTAAGAAGTTCATATCTAGATTGCGGGGTAAATCCACGCATCTGCATTCAGAAGTTTCTGAGCAGGAATCACCTCAATTAAAATCAGAATGACTTGGATCCTACCATCAAAGAAACGGTTTTCGCGTGGGAGGATTCCTTTCTGCCATAGTCTTCCACCAAAACAAAAGACAGTCTATTACCGGACAGTTCACAGAGGGAACTAACTAGGGAAATCTGTTTCCGAACTGCTCCCTATTACTTTATCCCTCAATCTGAAAGTCGGATCCTGGGGCCACCATATAGATGGTCTGACTACCAGTTCATTCCATTTCTTTCTGTTCTCTGCTATTCTCAAGGCGTAGTTCAGCTTAAAGGTATGTTCATTCGGGGATATTGTTCTCCCGTCTCTCTCTCTCTCTCTCTGTCTGCCTTCCCTTCTTTTTTTTTTTTCAGTGTCTTGCAGGATTGGCCTTGGCAAGCTCTGATGATCTATGAAACTGTTCAAAACACTTCAGGTTGTGCTTGTTCTCTCTGTGTTACGGACGCCTTGTGAAAGAAAAATCGCTGTAAAGATCCGGATCTTGTTCTCATAGAGGAGTAAAGAATCTTTGTAAGAAAGAGGCCATCTTGATGGGAAACTCGTATTTATCCGCAAACATTGACAAATCCTAAGTTACCCTTTGCCCTTAAACGTCATACACTGGGGCGCTGACACAAACTCTATATTAATTTTTTAAAAACATTAATTAGTACATATGTAGCCTTTCAATCCCGAGAATGTAAGACTATCTCGGCTTTAGTGTAGCCAGTGTGATCAGAAACATTTTTTGAGAAGTAGAGATGTGGAATTAGGACGTTTTTCTCGGACACGGCGTCTCTATCTAGTCTTCATCCGATTTTAACTGCTAAGGGTTCTTTAAAGTGTGTAAGGTAACAGGGGATAAATATACTTGCTTTTATCAGAGAAGGCTTCCTTACCAAAAAAGATTGTTGAATCACTGAAAAAAATCTAAGTTCTAATCTCTTCTATTCCCCCGATAGGATTCGAACCCGCAGCGTTTTTCGCCGAGAAGCAGACGCCCAAGCCTCGGCAACAGCGTCCATGACTCTATATTGGATATGACAAAGTTTTTTTTTTTTTTATATGAGTCAAACTAGACTATGGCATAAGCAGCCCAGTGCTCTACCTGGCAACACTATCTCAAAAGACTCAGTTCCATTCATTATCGGGACCTCAACCTATCCCTGGAAGTTTCTCATTAAGCCCTAACTGGAAAGTTTCTACGAATGCGTTGTGTTGAATGAACCCTCTCCATACGACAGATGGAACAAACTGAGCTCATAATCGACGGCGTTAAAATATTATTTACATCTAGCCAATAGTAGAACACGGGATTTCGGGAAATGCGGAAGTACGTCAGGCATTTTGCTACACCATTAAATCATTAACACTACTCATTACTGTACGTATTATTATTTGGAGGTCAATAGGCTCACAGTGAAGAGTTTTAGTCATAAATTTCCTACCCACCGTAACAGGTTCAAACCAAGAAGTGAGGCACACTTACGGCCGAGGCGAGGCCGAGGCGTAGGTCGATGGAATTTCGCAGGATTTTGGTGAACACTATGAGATAAGATATAGTCCTCCACACGATAGGTGCAATCTGTGGGCTATCAGAAGGCAACAGTCAGAATAACATATCTCAGAATTAAACAATTACTTATGGGTGAGTTACTGATTGAACTTGGTACTTATATGCTTCTCTCTCCAATAGTTGTATTAAAAACTACACGTGTATCAGATATCAACGTAAATATGTTGTTTTCATTCTCACTGTCCAACCAGTCCATCTAAACAAGATTTCAGTCAGTCTTTCTTTCTATAGTTTTGCTGTACATTTATCAATCTCATGATAAAAGGAGCCTCTGAGTGTGAATTAGCTCCTGGGTGAAAATACAAGAGTTAGGTTTACATGAATATTCATGATTGATTTAGGAATTTATCAGTGAGCAAGTCATAAAGGACGATTTGTTTTGAAGACGAAGCACAAAAACAAACACACAGATAGACAGACAAACAGACAGACAGATAAAGCGACAGACCGACAGTCAGACAGATAACAGACAACTGACAGACCGACAAACCGACAGACATACATCATCCAGACAAACAACAGGCAGTCATCAGACAGACAAAACAGACGGACGAACAGATCGATACAATCTCACTTACTTATTTTTATCTTAAACAACACAACTTGATTTTCATATTACTTAAAATTCTACGACTGTGTCTCATCTTGCATTTATCCAACATATCGTCGGTATTACAAAGCGCTAACCCACAAAATTTATGAAAATCCTTTTCTTCTGCTCCATTCTGTCCTTCAACTTTTGTTTTCTATGCTCAGTAAAAATATTTTCAAAGTTTGTAATTTAAAAGCAATACAACGAGCCTCAAAGCCTCAATCTTTCCCTAAGAAGGTGTTACAAAAAGCTTATGTGCAAATAAGCTAACCATGTGGGATAGTGTTTGGGTTGTTTTCTTTCTCCAGGCGCACAAAGCAATAGAAATAAAGAAAGGAATACGGGGACATGATCGTAGATGTCTGATACAGTCATGGCACTTGAATGAGAAATTAGACAATTATTTATTCACTGCTCTGGCAGAAGAAAGCTGAACTAACGCAGTAATATCGACTTAACTTGTACCAGGATTCCTTTGATTTCATATAGCGGTGCAATGATTTAGACTCAAGAATCTTGCCTTTTATTGACATTTAATAAAACTTCATTTGACCTATAGAGGAGAATAAAGTTCGTTTATCCTCTGCTATAAGTTAGTTAATCTTCCAAAGCCGAGAGTTTCAAATATGACACAACCGTGCGTATTAGAAGACTAATTTATAGTGGCGCACTATGGAAACCAAACGATCGTATTTGCTCAAACAGAAATATTAAAATTACAAATCTTATAACATTAGCTCTAATCTTAAAAAATTGTCTCATTCTATTTGCCATGAGTTCATCTTGGTATCTGGACTTACACATCAAAAAATAAAGTATCTCTTGGGTTTTAGAAGCATTCAAGGTCCTCTCTTGGCCCTTACAATTAGACTTAACTATGCATGTTCACTAGTTCTCATGTCAGTAGATTCAGTGACATTGCCAGTGAAAGAAGCTGATGGTCTGCGTTTTTGGGAAGGTTAGTTTTTTTTTCCGTCTCTTTGTGTCATTTCATGCAGTTCATGGGAATAACTCAAAACACGCACTAAAACGAAAATCGAGCTCAAACATTTGATCACAGCGTTAGTGCAGTGATCTATTCCCAAAGAGAGTGAAGCAATACCGTCATGCTAAACTCACTCGATCTGTAAACAACGACACGTTGTTAAGAGCTCGCTCTCTTAGTGACAAGATGATTGTATCCGCTCACAGAAAACCACCTCTACATTTCATGTTTGCAAATCTTATCTTCCCACATGCACTTTCACAACGAAAAAAAAACCCACCACCACCACCACCAACAACAACAACAACAAGAGCAACAGCAACAACAACAACAACAACAGCAGCAACAATAACAACAGTAGCAACAACAACAACAATAACCACCACCACTGCTACAACAAAACACACACACACACACACACACACACACACCAAAATACAAAAAAAGGGAATACTTTTCTAAAACTAACATGATTTTCACACGCCATCTCTTTTTTAAATTCTATGAGTTAAGATTTTGTTCTCCATCTTCTATAAACGTTCATGCGATACACAAAGTGCAGGCAAGTGTAATCCGCTCAATCAACGTCATTTTTAAAATTATGACAACCTATGTCTCCTTGTACTGATAAATAGGGATAGACCTCTTAGTAAACATCTAAAACATTACTTGCCATCGTGAAATATCTTGAGTAGGATCATTAGGTAGATTTCCAGTCTATGTTGTATTCCCATTTAAATTAAGTTAGATCACAGTCTAGTTGATTATTTGTCCATAACTTCATCTTTGACGACCAAAGCATGCGGGCTCTCTGTATGGGCTCAATATGGGTGATGTCATGGATGCAGAAGTTTTGTGTTGGTAGCCATTTTGAGTGGGTCCTCTTCCGGTGAATGTATTTATTCAGGGAAGTTTTTGTGATAATTAACCTAAGTTCACTATAAGTCACAATGTAACACTCTTGCTAGGCAGCTATGAGGGCGAAAGATAATTAATTCCCTTGTCCAAAACTAAGGAAAAACGAGAAAACCTAGGTTGAAGTAATGACGGAGAGAATATTAAGCTGAGGCGCAAAGCTCGTCATTCGAAAAGGCATTACGATCAGAACTGTTAAACAGCATTAGGTCATCTGTTCTGAATACTTGGTGCAGGTTATTATGAAAGACCTAAACTTTTTGATACAAAGATAATGTTGTTTTTAACCAGTTCACATTAATTTACCTCGATGCTGTGTACAAGCTGAGTTTGCACAGCTTGTTGTATTCCGCGATGTCAGCAAACAAATTGGAAGGGGG
>JBCEWB010537221.1:0-18776 GCA_039654565.1 Peronia peronii | reverse complement strand
ACATACATACATACATACATACATACATACATACATACATACATACATACATACATACATACATACATACACACACGATACACACACACACACATATACGTACACATTTACATGACCATGTACTTTTATGCACATAAAAAATGTGCAATTGCTTACATTAATCCATTCAATTCAAATTCTGGAACATTCTGATTGATGATGGTAGAAAAGAATTCTTATATTTCTCTGTTTTGATCTTTTTTTGAAAGAAGCCTGTTCCATCATTTTAAGGTTGATTGGACTCACTCAGGATTTAATGGATGTTTCACATCCAAGAGTTAAGATACATAACCCAAGTGGAGGCATTGTAGTTTGATGTTCTTGAGTTTACTGGCTTTGTTAATTATTTTATTTAGCTTTTTTCTTGTCTGTGTTTGTGATGCTTCCACCTCAAGAAATGATTCCAAAGGATAGGATAAGTAAAACATCGTTAGAATTTGAGAGTTCACTTCCAGAGATTTCAGTCTTTGATTTGCCTTTTTATAGACGTTATCTACATGACTGTGCCAGTTTAGTTTGTAATTTAAGTTAATTCCAAGATATTTGTATATTTTGGTTTGTTTAACTATTTGATTTTTCGATATTAAAAGGCTCAGTGACATTTGTGCCTCTCCGAAAGTCAAAAATCATCTCCATTATTTTACTGATAGTGTATGCAGTTTATGTTTTTGTATGCAGTTTAATTTTATAGGTTTAATTTTATCCTTGAATTTTCAATGTGGATTATTTTATTTAAAGCTGAGTAAAATGATTTATCTATTAATTACAGTCAGTCTTTTTCCTTTGCATGTTCACATGTTCATAATCCAGCATCGAAGTTAGGTCAAAATCACTGTTCACAACCATGTTAAATATGGAAGATAATGATATTCTGTGACTATGCCTTGCGCGGTTATAAAGGTATATATATATGTGAGAAAAGGAAAGGGCTGTATCCTCAATTTTTGATGCTCATATTTCTGAGATTTTGATAATGAACAGATCACTGATGTCCTCAAAGAAAGTGCAGCATATGGGAGAAATGCTAGAGCCGCTGTCAGAAGCTGTTTCCATTTGGTGAGATTTCAGTTTTGTCCTTCCTCATTGTTGTTGATTTGTAGCTTGATATTTTGTGAGCAGATTGAGCTATGTTAAATCTGTTTTTGTCTTCCAATATCCCAATACAATGGTCTCCACCTATGAACCCAGTCATCAGGAGGCAAAAAAAGCGGGCTTTTAGGTGGACGGATTCTTAGGCGGATTGAAAAGTTACACAACCCGTCTGACCATAGATTGTCTTCACTACTATGATTAGTTGATCGTTTTCATCAGTTAAAAATGTATCTATGCGAATAAGTACAGCCTTCTTCCCGGTGTGTGTTATAATTAGATCTAGCAATTCCTGATCTTTTTTAGTTTATAATTACAGTAATACTGCCCACCGTTTAAACGTCGAGTAAGTTTTCACATAACGGTATCATTGTTGAAAACATGATACTGCTATGCTTTACTACGGACAATCACACGAGTGACTCGAAGTGTTTACAGACTGACCGAAGTAGCAAAACAACTGACCAGTCAGGAGGCTAAAGTTACTCCTCCTTATCCACAAAACCAATCACAAGTTCTGTCTCAAGTGTTGTCAAACACAGAAATGGTTATGGGTTAGTCCACAATGTGGCATGATCATGCAGTCATACATCAACCATCACTTCCACTCCTTTGTCTACCTGTTCTCTCCACTCCTGTCCCCATTTTACTGCACATCTAGCACCATGCGTTTCTCTCAAATGGACAATATGATGTGAAATTACACTGCAAGTACTCGCATGCAATATTTTTGCGCAGGCTCAGATGAGAGCAGAAATGTTGTTCGGCAGCTATTTGAAGATCAAGATTGAAGTTTATAGTGCTTAGTTTCTCAGACCTGACAACATGCAGTTGAGTGGTCATGTGATGGAAAATCAGCACATCAGAGTACCAACAACAACAAATAATATGCTCATGGTCATAGAAAGAGTAATGTAAGAGGGCAAGGATTGGCGACCGAGATAGATCTAGACTTGATGATTAAAATGACAGCATGCCTGTGGAATTCTGTTTTATTAAGTTCTTTGAATTTCCACTAGTTGTATAATCTTATAATCCCACTCCCAGATTCCTGTAAAAACTTGTAAACCTCTCTCAAAACATTGTAAACTTCTAAACGGTAAGTCTAGATTTTTAAATAGTATCTTGTGTCAACAGACAGCACCCAACAGCCATGATAAAATACTGCGGGGAGGGGGGGGGTCAGATTTTTAGAACTTTTTGATGAAAAAAGTTTGGGCCTCCTGGTTAAAGGAGGTGCAGGTCCTTGGAGTGATTTTTTGAATGCTTGAACTTAAGACTTTTTAAGTTTCAAATTCAGATTCAGCATGCTTAAGTTAGTTTTAGAGGAAAAGTGTAGAAAAAAAATTGTTTTGTATCCGATTGTCACGACAACACCGCTATCTTAGAAATGTGTTTTGAAAACTATCTATTTTCAAAAGCCAAAGGCTCCTAAAATATTCACTGTAATAATTGTTTGGAATCTGAAATAGATTTAGTAAAAAATAGCTGTATATAAAAGATAATATGCTTTTGTCTTTTGGTTAGACGTCATACAATGTTAGTCGTAAATCTTTGATTTTTGTATGTTGACGGATCTGTGTATTTCTCAATTTTCTGCCAAATATCCAATTTTTCTTTGAAAACATGAATAAAGTTTAGAAAAAATGTGCAAATTATTGTAACACCTGCTATGAAGAAAGTCTGTTGGTACAGAAATAGAAAGGCTAAGCTGAAAAAGTGAAAAAAAAAAAAAGCATATATTTTGAGAAAATTGCAGTTGAACTTTCATAATCCTTCTATACAGTCTTCTAGTGATACTATGTTGGTTCTGTTTTGGAGCACAAAGCAGGTGTTTCTGGCCCTGACTAGTATTTTTCTTATATCAAAAGACTTCAAAGTATCTAAAAGTAGCAAAAACACAATTTTGATATTTTGATCACAAAGCCTCATTTTCAGGACCCGTACCCCCCTTAATACACACAGCATAAGATCATGCTCTCGCTAACAGAAGGTCATTAGATAAACAAAGGCAATAACACATCTTTCGCGGGTTTCACTGACTTGTCTGCATGAGCCAGTGGCATATTGTTGCATGCCAGCAGGCTTTATTCCGAACAGCATATCATTGTGCCAACTGGACTATGCCTAATTACTAGGCGTGCTCTTATTGATGCTAACTACAATAGGATTGGTATTAGGCAAGGTGCTTCCCAGTTAGCATGCCCGTGGGGCTTTGCATTTGCAAGGATGTAGATCTAGGTCTTTTCATTTGCTGAAATCTTTGATCAAAGCTGCCCACTGCTGTAGGCCTGTTCTCATGCCATTAACTCAGTATATCAATAGCCGACTGCACGGAAATGGGGACAAAAAAGGAGAAAGATTCTAAACTTTAACTTACTTCCCCTAAACCTTTCTCTATTATTATTCCACCCCTGAAACATAATTATTCAGAGATTACGCTGGATGTACAAAATTCTATGTGACATAACCATATTATTTTTTATCACCAATTTCCCTTGCCTGAGTAGTTGTTATCTCTTACAGGCTACTAACTTTCTCTTCTGTTGACATCATTTTAATGGTCCCTACAATGTCAGTATAACCAGATTGCACTGTACATATGTTGTGGAGAAACTCTTAAAGGATTGCTATTAAAATATTAAAGAAGCTGTTATTTCCAGTTGTAAAGGTTTAAACCTATACCGGCTCTTAAGATAATTAAAGATTACTCAGCTGTACTGTGATATAGCTTAGTGTGCAGTTTGACTTTGAGATATATCGCTTACACATTGAATGAGTAAAGCTTTATCTCCTTTTCACTGTGTCAATAATATGTCCCTTCTGTCCTTGCAGGTTAAGAAGCCAGAGGGTGAGAGCATTACAGAGAGGGATTTCTTCATGTGGCTGACTCAGGAGCCACAGACATTGGTGTGGCTACCAACTTTACACCGTATCACAGCCACAGAAACAGGTGAAATTTGATAAAGTAAAACTGAGTTATGTCACTTATAATATAAGATTTGTGTTTGTGAGAATAGAATTGTGTCATAGTTCTCCAAAGTTTTCCTTCTGCTGTAGTGAAATTCCCTGGCCATTTTGTGTCAGAGAGAATTAATTCGGTTTCTGTTCTTTTTGTACTTGTCACCGTGGGAAAGGGGGGGGATGATCTTATTCTTTTATTTGATCCTAAAGATGTCTTTGCAGCATAGTGGATTTTTTTCATAAATGATATTTGCATTTTGTCTTTACATTTTGTACCTGGATTATCTCAAAATGGATCATGACCCATGACATTTGATTCTTGGAAGCAAACACAAGCAGATGTAAGTCAATGAAATATCAAATAGACTGACATAATATGCTTAAATAGGCTTAAAATAGGCAGATGGTTGCGACAGACTTGCATGTATCTGCGAAATATCAGTATCTGTGAGTTCTCAGTTAAGAATGAAGCTTAGTATGTATTGTCAATAGGAGAATTAGACATAGGGAAGAATCCATCTCTAATATTGGTCTAAGCATCACAGAGTCATCAGTGCTGTAGAATTTATAAGTGTTACATTGTTCAAGCATAGAGTAACCACATTATGTGTTAAGATGAATAGATGTTTGTGTTTTCTTATAATCCTTTTATAAATCCAGATGTTTTTTTTTTTGTTTTTTTTTGTTGTTTTTTTTTTTCCCTTGCAGTACAACACTCTGTCTCCTGTAAAGTATGTGCTGCTTCACCAATCGCTGGACTGAGGTAACTTACTTAATTTCGTTGCTTTTCAAGTTGTGTTTAAAGAAAGATTTTTTACAATCCTATGTCATTCTTAGTAAAGCGATGTATAGGATAACTGAAAAGGGGAAAAGCTGTCAAATAAACTTATTTGCCATATATGTCCTAATATAATCAGAACCATTTATAACAAGACCGCTTATAACAGGAGTATCATTAATCCCCATGTCCACTTCTACTTTGGCACTAGTAAAATATTATCTCATATAACAGTAGTCTATGACAGTCGGATCATTTTTAATAGGATACCTGTACTGCCAGAGGCTCATGGTATAGTCACCTGCATGCGTAACGGTTCTCCGAAACTGCAAGAGTCGTATAAGAGGGTGGCAGGCAATGAGATCAGCCAAGTGGCTTGGGGGAGGAGAGAGAAGTGGCTCATTAGTGATTCATAATATGATAGACAAAACAGACAAAGAAAGGACTCCTAATGTTAGTAAGATGAGATAAGCATCTTACCATTCACTGGCCACTTGGTCCAGTTAACCAATTAACAGTCATGAATACTAACAAGTGCACTTGCATTGATAGGCATTTTGCGTCATTGATATATTATTATAACATTGTTGCATGCCGTGGATCAAGCAAGATTTACTCCCATGGCATTTTTATTACAATCACTTAGATAGCTTTGCTATTTCACACATCACCATAGAGACTACATGTATTGCCTTTCACCTTAGCCCCATGACAATGCACGCAAGAGATTGAGCAGAAAGTGATTGGTACAGTGGGAGGAGGGGAGCAGATGGATGAGGTAATATGATAGCCTTGATCTTTCAGTGCACAACGCATAAGCTAGGTTACTCTCAGCACTATGTTGGGGACAGTGATGGGGGGAGAATCTGGCACGAGGCAAATGAAATGTCTTGTGTTATATATCCACATGCCAAATGCTCTGTTAGGACTTTTCACTTTTAGAACTACTGAATATATTGTGATCTCTAATATAGTATACAGTTGAACCATGTTATTGTTATCGTCATTACTATGGTCTTTGCTCAATCACAGAAAAGTAAAAGAATTAAATGAAGGGAGACTATCCATGAAAAAAAAAGTGTCTCCTATAATCGGGCAATAGGCTAGTTAGTTTTATTCATCTACTGTATGTCAGTTGTAACAGGAATTGCTTATAGCAGGACTTTTCTTTGGTCCCAGCAGTCCTGTTTTATCAGGTTTCCACTGTATCAGCTTACTATGGTCATGGAAGAATTCAGATGCATTTGGAAGAGTCACCAATTATCTTTTTCAGCATACATAGGTTACAAGAAAGAAATGTTCATATTAATTTTATCAATATAAATTCAAAAGATGAAAAAGATTTTTTTTTTTTTGCTATATGAAACGCAATTTTTCCTGGAATATGATTTATAAATTTAGAACTTTGCAGAGATTTTTATAACCAGTCCCATTTTTTGCAGATACCGTTGCCTTGTGTGTTTCAAGTATGATTTGTGCCAGGGATGTTTCCTTCATGGTCATACGTCACATACACATAAATTCAAGCATCCAATGAAAGAATATTGCCTGCCTGTGAGTAAACGGATGATGTCAAATGCTTTCTTAGAAACTAATTGTTCGTTTGTATATCTAGGTTAAGGTTTTAAATACACAGTAAAATAACATCTCACAGCTGCTAGTATAGCTGTCTGAATATCATCACAAAGACATCATTATCTAATTTATGTGAAAGCCTAGGTACAAAAAACACTTTAAAGACACAAGAAGAGTAAGAACAATCTTTAGTTCTTTATTTGGAGATGGAGCAAGGTGCTGGAAACCAATGCTTAGCCATCTTTTTATCTCGAGCTTCTTTTTATTGTCAGAATGTTTGGTGAAAACATAATGTGTCACCTTACTAAAAATAATTTCTGATGTAAACGAGAATTTTTTTTAGTACTGAAAATGGCAGTATTTAAGCAAAATAGCATCACATAATTTGCTTCATGCACTTCTACTTAAATGTGCAGTGAGTGAACAATGTGTTAAAAACTAGAGGATAGTTCTGATGATACTTAAAACAAGACTATACCATTAAATATTGGAAACTTGTACTGGAGCATAATTCTAGCTTTAATTCATCACAGAGATACCATACCAATTCAGAAAACAGAGTACAGGCTTTAAAATTTTAATTGTCATTTTTTTTGCCCCCAGACTTCCATTGCAGACAATGCGAAAGCTTTTCTGAAGATTGTGAAAAACAAACTGGCCACACAGAGCAGATGCGGATACAGGATTACATATTTACCTGTGGATAATGCAGAAATTGACAGCATATCTGTGAGGTAAACTGCTTGCTGTGAAGCGTCACTTAGAGCCATAGATTTTTTTTTTCCATGCACTGTTTAAATTCATTGTGCAGATCAATAGTTCAAAACATTTATGGGCATAGTTAACATCCTCATTGAAGAAGCATTTTCTCACAGCACTTTTATTTTACTGACATTACAGAAACACCAACAAAAATGCAGGTTTTGGAGAAAGTTATTGAGTGAGAAATTAATATCCAAAATGATGACAGTGTTAAAACCATCTGTAAAATATAATGTAAACAAGCTGATTTAATTCGTTTCTTTTAATTAATTTGGAGAAGTGCATTTGTTTAATCTTATAAATTCAACTCTTACTAGTGCCAGAGAGTGTATTTTTATAGCCACTGCTCTCAGTTTTCATCGAAAGGATTAATTTAACTCCATTTGGCTGTCCATCTCTTGTTTTCCCTTTCCCATATATCACTAGTTTTTATAACATTTGCAATATGATATTAGTAATATTATGTGATATCTTTATTTCATTCAGTGTATGAGTGGATATCTGTGTTCTCTTCAGGCAATCACTGACAAATTTGGAATCTTGCCAGTACAGGTCCACAGATTCTGGTCTTGCAGAGAGTTCCAATGGAGGAGAAACACAGGTGCAGGGCACTCAGTTCAGTCAGACTGATGGAGAACATCAAAGCCAAAAACAGACATCCAAAATTCTGGAGGTGATGGGGCAGCCATGTTACACTAGCAGTCCAATGGTGGGTGGGACACAACAGATATGCAGGCACAGTGCTTTGTGACTGTCGAAAAGGATAAATGTCTTGCGCACAGGGCAAATGAGTTGGAAGTCGCGCTGGACGATTTCGAGCTGTGTCCATTATTAACTTTTTTCTGACTCAGATATCAAATTTTTTTTTTTTCAGGTTAAAAAAGGTTACATTTTCATTTTGTGAAAAAAAAAATGGTATCTGAGTCGGAAAAATGGTTAGAAACGGCCTGAGCTCAAAATCGCCCAGCACGACTACTGACTTATTTGCCCTGGGCACTAAACAAATGCAGAAAGTCATGACAGTTAACATTTATTCTGAAAAGTGCCACAGAAGATTTCTTTAATGAAACTGTTTAACAATATTTGTCCATGTTCACCAATGATAATTCATGCCTAGATAGCAGAAAATATATATATTATGGCCACTCACTATCCACATATAGACCAAAATTGAGCAAATCTGTTTTATTATGAGAAATTTATATATAGTCCCTCCACTACACAGACTAACCAGACGGAATGCTCTCTTTGTGTGACGTCACGAAAGTCATGCCAGGGGGCTGGGCGGCCTCCATGTTCGTTTTCCTGTGGCAGAGTACGCGCTGCCTATTGGTGTAACGGGAAATCTTAGCTCTTCTGTTGTTTTCTCTTCATCACCAAAAATTGGAACCATGAGAGACATTTTTGTTTTAAAGATTAAAAGCTCCACATAATAAGGTTTCTAAATCACCAAAATTTGTACGGATTAGTCCCGATTTACTGGAGTTATTTCAATGCTATTGTTAGATTGTTAAGAATTTCTTTAATAGAACTTACGTGCAACATTGACATGTTTGCCCTGCAGAATCGACAGTTGTGATTGGCGAAAATGTTGGCCTGTTTCGAATGTTGTTCCTTCTGTATTGATATTGGCTGCCAATGGGGGGGGGGGGTGTAGCTACTTGTATCTGCTTGTAATGCGTAGAGCTCAGGATTATGCTGTTATCTAACGATTTTGATGAAAATCAGGGAAGCAGATAATGAGAACTGTTCGTCCGTGTTGCAACTTCATCTATTTGCATGATATCCATCCTGCCTGTAACAGAATATTTCCATTGATGGTCCTTCCTTGGTACTGATCACAGAAATCTGCTTGAATGGGAACGTATTGTTTTGCTGCACACATTATATGCATGTTGATGAATATCTACATTACCTTTGTTGATTTTGAAATATGATGCCAAATCAATTTCAAAACTCATGCAAGAATAAATGTTTCAAATTTTGTTGGCTTCCCAATCATATATTTCTCTACAAATCGGATAGAATTTGTCAAGATATTCTAAGTATTCCAAATTTATTTATTGTTTCCAGCAGATCTGTGCCCAAAGAATATAAAAAAATATAATTATTGTTCTTTTCTTACATAGACTTGGCATTTAGTACTGAGAGTATCACATTTTTAACCTTGAAAATAAAAAAATCTTCATATTGACCTATTACTGACACTAACATGTTCTAAATCATTTTTTATTACATGGAGTAAGAAGTATTTGAATTGTTAATAACATTAGATGGCAAACAAAAATCTCTAAGGTTCAAATGAGTCTACAGGAATTTTTTATTAATTTTTCAATCATCCGAGAGTCCGAATTACATAGTCATTTCAAGAAGTCATTACTAAGAGACATGCAAAGATAGCGAGAAACAGAGACGATGGATAACAGGCAGGATGTTGAGCTTTCATGTGATTGTAAATTTGCACCAATTCCTGTGAGCATCTGACTATGAATAGTAGCACATTAAAGTGCATCCCTGCAATGGAATTCCTGATATCCCAAGAGGCACAATCATCTGTCGTCCGTGTAATTTATTGCCAGACTGGGCCTGGAACTAACTGCTCCGCTTGCATAGAAGTTAGGAAGTGCTGAGCGCAGGTATCGTGCCCTGCTCATAGCCTGAGGGTTAATCTCTTGGCCGGGGTCAGTCTGCCGATTAACTAAGGGCTCCCCTGAGACCTGCCGCAACAACTAAGAGATTGCTGCCTGACCGTATACAGGAAAACCAACATGGCGGACAGTCGGGCAGCTTGCGTAACAACGGCACGGGTTCAGGAGCCTTCCTCTCCGCTGGTTAGTCTGTGCTCCACTATGTCCTCCATTAATTTCAAACTAATTTGACTAACAGAAATACAGTGGACCCTCGGATTACAAACTTAGTCGGTTCCAGGACTCTGTTCATAAACTGAATTGTTCGTAAACCAAAACATTGAAAGTTCGTAAACCGAATTGTTCGTAAACCAAAACATTGAAATGAGAATAAATACAATTACAGTGGAATCTGCTTAAAGTCAATCTCAAGAGAGTTGACTTTAAGCAAGGTTGACGTTATCTGTTTTTAGGGGACACAATCTCTGGTAGGCATGGGGGATCAAAATAATGTATGTGTTGTATAAAATTTATTGGGTTATGTCCTGAGACCCTTATCCCTAGGCCTGATAAAAGAAATCCAGCAGAGCTTCCCCTCTAACTCTAAGCTAGTAGTAGTAGTATTTTGCCTTGAGGCAACATCTTTAAGGAGTTTTAACTTTGTATGCAGATTGAGAACGTTGTACTTTTTCTCAGACATCCTGATCACGGAGTTTAGTAAAAAGTTGACTAGATCTAGTCATGGCGAGCACAGAATGGAGAAGTAGGAATGAATGAGATCTAGCGATGTGACTGAAATCAGGTGCAGTGCCTGTCTGTTCTGTGTTTGTGTGTGTGTCAAATTGAGCGAAGAGAGCCGAGTGTGGGTAAGTGTTTGTGTATCCACACCAACATGAGGCAAACTCATGTGCCACTTGGACCCAAAGCACTGTAGTGTGTGTGTATCAAGGCGGTCAGTGGTCTGGGTGTGTGTCCACCGGCTCGCCAATGCACGCGAGAAGGGCGATGAGAGCCGAGTGTGGAACTGCTGTGTGCATACGTGTTTGTGTCTCCCCGCCAACGCGGGACAAGTGAAGAGAGCCAAGCATCCTGTCACACAGCAATAGGCCCACAGGCTATAGTATAATGTGTCATAATAAGGCGTCTCTCAATCTCTCTGTTTGACTTTTATTTTCTTTATCCTCACAATTTACGGCTGCAGTAGGTCACTGTGGGTCATTTGGAGTTGACTTTAAGCAAATTCACCTCTGAAGGTGTTGACATTGTCGGAAACAAGACTAATGAAATACATAGAGGGGACAAAACGGGATCACCGGAGCAGGTTGACTTTAACAGAGAGTTTACTTTAACTTTAGCGAGTTGACTTCTTGCGGAAGTACTAGGACTGGTCAAAATGAACTCCCATTACACGAGTCCCTCTTCTGGGAGAGAGAGTTAGGGACAGATAATCTACGAAACGATCTCCCATTATGACGCATGTACATGTCTTCTTAATTAGAGACAAATACATTGTTATACTAAATTTAATAAAATTTTATTCCTGCTTCGATGGCATAATTGGGGATGAAACAATACAACACTAACACATCAAGAAAAACACAAAATAACACACTACGCCGGCACACATGTGTACTTGATAAAGTGCAGTTGAGTACATGTTCCACAGAATTATGGGTAGTGGGCATATTAGTAACCTGAATCATTGTGTGTAAGTTGAAGTCAAATTGTTTGCAAACTTGTTCGTAAACCGAGCCATTCGTAACCAAGGATCCACTGTATGCTGATGTTTGAGGCAATGGTGACTATGCATGAAATGCAAACAAAAAGAGAGGCATGTACACATATGGGTGAAGCTGTGGGTTTGCAAAGAAAGGAACTGGGTGCAACACGCTTGAGGACAGTTTCATAAGTCTGATACTGGTGACTTGTTTAGCTTCCGTATATTTACATCATCGGCACCACAAACTGAAGGTGGTGGGCTGCCTCATAACTTGCATCATCAGGTACATATATATGTTTTTTCCGCTTTACATAGGATGGGACAAGAAAGACAGTCAGTCATGGAGTGAAATTTGACCTGCCTATTATTCCATGCAAAAGTCCGTGACAGCAGTGATCACAGATGTTGTCTCAGTCGGAAAGATTTCTGTCTATGAGATGGTTATAGGCCCCTTTCTTTCTTGATAGTCGTCACTGCTAGATTATAAAATGCTTCTCATTTTTGACAGGCAGATCAGATTAGCAAGATGGCAAGTAATGCTACAAAATTGAAAGCCCCCCAGAAATATAAAGAGGATTGCACAAAAGCATAAAAAATTGTGCATTGTATCTTCCATTGTGCACAGTGCAAAACTGCATTAGATCTAGATCTATGGATGACAAAAACTAAAACTGCTCAGGCTATATTATGAGCTTGAAAAGAATGTAAGAAACAGAGCTTTATATGTGTAATATTGCTATCAAATGGAACTGTAATTATGTTCTTACACTGATGCTCTATTTTTCTGTTGGTTATGTGATTCATAATAATTTTAAGTAAGAAATATGGATGATTAGTCATGATTGCAGTTTCCCCAGTTTCTCCCCTTTTCCCTGATTTTCTTAATTCCTTTTCGAGTCAGCTATCCCTCCTCTGCTGTTGTGAAGGTAGGCAAGTCTGCTATTACTTTCTTGCTTACTCAGGCCACATTGCTTCTTGTTTAATATATTTTACACTTTAGACACTTCTTAGTTAAACTAAATTCCTAAATTTGTGTCATACAATGATTGTAAACACATAAGGAGTTATTGCTGTATGTGGACCTCCCTGTTATTGAATTGGTACCAAGCTAGATCTACTTGGAAAAAAAAAAAAACAATACAGGAACAAGGAAATGTTACATGTGCCAGAATTCTGTGGAACCAGAGTAAGCAATAAATTGTCATTACTTGTTACTGACAACAGTGATCTTCAGCTCTTAACTCTAGACCTGCGAGCTGCCCCATGAAGACCAGTACTCAGTATGTGCGGCTATGCTACTTGAATTAATTTTTCATCTGGCTGAGCGGCGCAGGTTTGCCGTCCGGGTTAAAGTGAGGTCTGTTGTGATCAATGTATCGTAATCTTAGTGAATTTTTGGTGACATAATTTGCAGGTCAGAGTTCACATAAACAAACAGAATAATTCTTGGCCTTTTTTTTTGTCAGCCCTGGATAACCCCCTTATTAGTCATCAATACATGGGCACGATGGCCATCTAACTCAGGTGTAACTATTAGGAATCAACATTTTGTACAGGCGGAGGGGTGAAGATGTGCCTAAACCAAGCAAAATAATGGATTTCTGAGGAATAATATATCCTGCCATCCCTACTCACATTAAACTTTTCCATTAACATAGATTAGTCATTATTGTTCTAGAGATGTCCTAGCACTTTGATTGGACCAACTCATCCAGGAATCGAAGTGTTTCTTACATCATCTGGAATATTCTACTCTGGTCAGCAGTTGACCATCTGGAATGATATTTTGATAACCGGTTGATCTAACAAAATGCTGTCTGTAGTTACCTCATATTACATTATTGGAGACACCTTTTGCCATTTTTGTGACGTGAAAGTATGGCCACTATATATACTATAATAACCTGATGATAGGTTGATCAACACAGTGCTGCCCCGACCTCTGTTATTTCATATTATGTCATTATACACATACTGACAAGTTTTCCTTCTCTGCAATCTTTTCTTTGATAGGGGACTTGAATAGGCCATTGTGGTGTTTTGAACCCTGTTCAGTCAGATCATATGTCCATTTATCTTCGTTGACATTAGCATTTGTTACTTCTTGAAGGCAATGATACATTTCTCACCCATTCTGCAAGTGGAATCTTCCCTAAACTGATAGATCAGCATACCCATTGCCAACTGCACTTACCCATAGCAGTGATTTGATAAAGCCAATAAGTTTAAGTGATGATGTGAGAAGAACCTCACCACAGTCAGACCAAATAAGTATGTGTTTTGCATTTCCTAAGTGGTCAGGGGTAAAATATATCCATGGTCAGCAGGATCCATAGGCAATCTACCTGTTGGATATATACGCATTAGCACACTTTACGGATTAATAGGCTAATCCCACTTAGGCTTCGGTTCAATCATTTTTTTCTAAATCTGCTTAATCAAGTTGTGAATATTAGTTATACTAATTTTCACATAGGCATGACACTGAAAAGTAACTTCAGTTTTACATCTTTATTTGTTTGGCCAGATACAAAATATATTTTATTTATGTCAGGAACCAGATGCTGTTTCAGAGCGAGATAAAGAGCATGAGCAAAGACAGATGGCTTTGACAATTGAGCAACTGCAGAGAGAAAACAGGTGAAAATGAATATTTCTCTCTCAAATCATTTGTGCTAAACAAAACATTTTTGATAATTTGATGAGCCAAATTATTTTGTATTACAAAGTTATCATCCAGCTTTCAAACAATAGCAAAAACTGGAGAGTCTTTGTGCCATCCATGATGATTATGTATTAATTAGGCATTGATTGAAGTAGACTTGATCCAAGATTCAACAATTTTGTGGAAGTAGAGGTGACAAAGTTTGTCCATAAAGCATGGAATTTTTTGTACAAATATAAATACTTTTTTCCTTGCTTTTTTGTGTTTTTATCTCACTGTCATCAAAGTTTCATTTAACAATATTCCTGCAGATTGCTGCTACAAAAATTGCAGATGTACCAACAGCTATGCAATGTTGAAAACAGTGACAGTAACAGCTTCACAGGCGAAAATGGAGCCAGAAATATGCTGGGTATTGAAGATCCACTAGAGGTAATTTTTTTTTTTTTTTATTGCATTAACTAGGAAACTCATGAAGGGATCAGAGACGTTACACTTTTTTGAAGTATTGGTCAGCTATATGAAACATTAAAGAACCTGTGAAAATTTCATGTATAGATTAGTAAATGTTGGGGGGGGGGGTGGAGCTGTAGGTTCTCATACCAATAATAAGGATTACTTCATTTGACAGGTCTGAAAGTGGCAACAAGAAGAAATATGGGTAGAAGATTTGGAAATTTTGTATGGACAATGACATTTCCTCCTGCTCTTGAAGTGTCTAGTTGCTGATGGTGGCTTGTTTGAGAACAATGCACAGTCTCCTTCATTATTTTCTGTTTTTTATTGGCATACTGCTTATTTTTCACTATCAAGCCTCAGTTATTACTCTTCTCTTTTTGTGTATACAATATTGGCATTTTGTGTCTTCCTTTGCATCAGGAAATAACCACTAACTCACTGATCAGCCCTGTCATCATAGAGAATGTTGGTGCTGATGGCAAACTAGGGGAACAGGACAGTGATGACCCTCAAGATGACTATCCAGCACATTTGAAGGTGCCTACTGTCTTGGATATTGTTGGTGCATTTACTCCAGTTCGATCTCATCCATCGACAGAGTTTTCTTTAGAGGATGATAGAATATTAGATGAAGAAAGAGAGCACCATAGTTCAGGAGAATTAGCGAAGACAAATGAAGTTCATTATAGCAGTATATTTAGGAAACCAGCTGCAAGCAATCTCAGCTCAGCGGTTGATCAAACTGTGAGTGAAGAATCCACCATGCCAAATGGACTTGTCTACAGGTTAAGTGATATGTCACTGGACTGCCTAGATAGTGGTGAGGGAAAAGCAGATCTGATCGGTCAAAACAGTAATCCTGATGGGACAGGGAATGAGGGATCAACCACATCAGATGGGCTTGTCTATAGATCAAGTGATATGTCATTAGATATTTTGGAAAGTTGTGGTGAGACAAGTATTGTGGCAACTGAGATGAAAAATAATGGCATAACTATGAATGGACATGATAGTGAGTCAGATTTACATCTAGTAAATTATTCAGCAAGCTCATCTTCATACGAGCTGAAGAAAAACTCTCAGTTGACTTCTCAGTCATGTCATAGCAATGAGAGCAAAAAACATCAACCTTCTCTGATATTCAGTTCAGCATGTCTTAGGGCTAACAGAGATACTTCACAGAAAAATAGGTCTTTAATGGAAACATCTCACAATGAAAATGTGTGTGGAGCTAACTCATTTGCTGATAAACATACCAGAGAAACCAGCCATGATGACAGTTATGTTGCAGAGCTCAGTGAAATTTTTTCCCAGAGTAAATATCATTTCCAGTCTGGAAATGCACATGATTTCCTGCTCTCAAATAAACTGACACCCAATAAAATCAAGACTGCACCACGGAGGAAAACAATAGAACCTGTGCACATGTCAACACCAGTCATTAAATTAAGAGAGTTAGGTCCAAAATCTACACTTCCAAAGAAAACACGCTCCTTGGGATTGAAGGATAGAAGTCAAAGTCATCTTGATAAGGAAAACAGGGTAGTAACCTCAAAAAATACATCTGTAAATAAATCTTTCCAAACCTCTAAACAAAATATGGAGACAACACCTGTGTCATCACTCCCACTGTGGCAACGGAAAAGAATACTGATGTCTGTAAACTCATTGCCCTCTGGTTACAGTCAGAGCTGTGACAATCTGACCATGGACACAGAAAACGTTGCCGGGCTGTCTGTAATGTTTAAAAAGGCTGAGGAAATCGGTAGGAAAATTGGAGAGGATGTCTCCCTCACTATGGAAACTCAGGACAAAGAGGAGTTGCAGAGACTGATGCATGATCTGAAGAAAGATTGTCAGTCTGAGGAGACAGAAAACAGCACTGGTAGGTCTGTTCATATATATAGATTTGGCTGAAGTGTAATGAGTGAAAAGAAAATTAAAGAGGTGCTTAACTATGCTGAATCCGCTATACAAGCTGTCCCAAGTATGTTATCCCATTTTCAGACCTTCTGACTGGTTTGTAGAAGACCAATTTAATTATATATCATATTCAGTGACATCTAACAATTTTTAAATATGTGTAGTAAAGTCAGTGCTAGCATTCCAGATAATTCTCAGCCTCCACTTTAAGTTTCTTTCAGTTATTCAAATGTAGAGAAACATTCATAGCAGATTTAAGATAAAGGTCACTTGAATAGAAATTTAGAAACACTATAAATCAAGCCATGAAATATGCAGCAAATGCTTGCTTTGCAGTTAAGAGTGTTTTATCGTTGTCTTTTTGACCATTATTTTTCTAATTTACATTGGATCCAATTGTTCAGTGTTGCCAAAATCATATCTAGATCTGTCTTTATGTCTGTCTGTCTGTCTGTCTAGATTTATAATCACTTGTGTTTCTGTTAATGTGGTTATCACAGAAGAGATTGTTGATGAACTGCGACAACCAGCTGATGATGACAGTATGCTAGAAGCTGTACTGAACATTGGCAATGCCATGGCGGATTTTGTGCATGCAACTGCTCAAAATCAGCGCTAGATGTCATCTTGGAGTGTAAACAGGTCAAAATCTTGTTCTTCTGTTTTTTGTCATGTTTTTCATGAATTGGATTATGAATTTGTGATCTGTTTGACATGTAATTGCAACTTTTCATGCCAGCTGGCAAAATTGATTTTTTTTTTTTTTTTGCCGAGTCTATTTACACGACTAGTCAGAGTCACTTGACGGGATACCCTACCGTAGGTGGATAGAATGTGTGAAGAGAACATAAGATTACGCTTCCGGAGGGAGGGCGGGCGTGACCGATGGATGAGGAATACGGCTGGTTTACGGGGGAAGGGAGGGGCTGCTGCTGAAAAAAAAAAAAAAAACTCATAGAGTCTTAAAATGAGACATGTTTCGCCATGAGATTGAGATTCACGATTCAGTTCTGTCGAGTCCAACAGAAAAGTCACGAGCGCTGTCCCCATGTATCGACAAACAAAGAAAATCCTCTCTCCATTTTATTGCACGCATAATGCCGTGTTTCCCTGAAGTAAACAACCTGACGTTAAATTACATCATGATTGCTGGCATCGCACAGGGCAGTTAGCCTTTCCCAGTATTGTATGTAAATGTTCAAGATAGATTCAGTCGTGTAAATAGACACTTCCTTTTTTTGTTGTTGTTGTTTTTCATTCTTTTTCTTCTTATATATAGCAGTATTTAGCCTTAACCAGGTCTATAAAACCAACATTCCAAGCTTTACAATCAGTTTACCATTTATCATGAATTTACACATATATCATTGTTACATGCGTATTGTGCATATATTACAAACGAGAATTTGAAATGATGCTAATAAAAATGATAATTTTGTGAGTCAGAATAAAAAAACTATAACAAACATTTCAAATTACAAAATAGAACCAGGAAAAAAAATTTTGAAAAAGACCAGATGGGTGTGTTTTCTCACGATTTTTTTCTTATTAAATGAAATAACAAAAAGTGAACCTACCATAAGTAAATCAGGCATGTTTGGTAACAAGTACACTGCACATGTGTAATGTGCGGACACATCACAGAACTCAACACATGTAGAAGTATGCTATGTAATGGCAGAGCCAATGCTTTTCCTCTACATCTACTTTGTTATAAATGTTTTCTTAGATTATTCTGTATTCATACATTGTAACACTTGTATGCCTATATTTATGTTTTACACATGATGTACATTTTGAGAGCTCTTCCTTGCATGGCATGTAGGTCCTGTACGATTTTTATATCAATAAAAAGTGTTTGTTGAAATCAGACTTTCCAGGTGTCTCATACCTTCTGTTGAGCTGTAATGGACAATGCAGTTCACATGCTCATTTTATATGCTGGGTGGCCATTCAACACCATCCCTTTTGAGCCTCACCACTTCATACAGTTTTGTTTTGCAAAATTGAAGTATATATGCTGCCATTCAAAGTATTTTCTTTTCAAGCTACTTTATTACTTTGTTTTTCATGAATGTTCGCTAAAGCATTTATATGCTCATCTACACTCTATGCTCATCAATTAAGTGTAATATAGATGCAATGAATTTTAACTCTACAAGTGCGCCGACCGTA